>JACXSJ010000962.1:104178-137666 GCA_014851325.1 Pentalonia nigronervosa | reverse complement strand
ATATTTGCTCTAAATTCCAAGGTTTTGTGTCCCGAACCTTGAAGTTGCAAATTAAGGTTATTTAAGTGCTCAAAAATATCTACTAAATAAGCAAGTTGTAATTCAAATTTCAAATCACTAAATTTTTCAAGTAACTCTGAATCCTTCTCGTTTAAAAATATTTTCATTTCCTCTTTTAGTTCATACAACCGTTTTAGTCAGTCGTCGGCAGAAACAACGATAAAATAACCATATATTACGGTGAAATAAAATATTTTTCGCTGTTAAAAAAAAAAAAAAAATAATTTTTAATAGAAAACGAAGAAAGGTACTGCGGACCACCTATGACTGGCCTACGGAACACCGGTGGTCCGCAGACCACCGGTTGGGAAACACTGTATTAGTCTAACAATTTATTGACAGTGTTTTCTTATTTTTTACTAAATTCATCGCGTGTTTGTAGTAATCATATAGGCGGTATTATATACTTATTATACTAATACTGTACATTATCTATGAAAATAACACCTATGCATTATATTTTAAATAAAATCAAAGGTAAGACGTTAGGTTATAGAGAAAATACTTATAATAAATGTGTATGTTTTTAATTTTGTATATTATTTTTTTTAATAGTTCGAATAAGGAAAAATATTATTTTTCTTTAACGTTAAGCACTTTTCACAATTTATGTGTAGTGTAAATATTTATATTGCACACATAAATACAGCTAAAAAATATAATATGCTCCTTATAAGGTAATTGTTTACATAGCAGTTTAAAAACATTAAGGATACAATGACACAGTTTTTTTGTATTCATTTTCAACTATGAGTATTACAAATTCAACATTTAATTAATTTTGAACTATAAAATAATTTTTAAATTTTAGTGATTAATACTTTAAATGCTAATAAACAACCCGTATCTATGTATCTTTAATATTTTTGAATATTTATAATGACAACTTACGAGAAACTTTATACACAATTGTTAAATTTTCCAATCGAGCAATATGTATAGAAAAAATAAAAAATAAAAAAGAAATGTAAAATATTTTTAAATATCTTAAAAAGGGTCCAAATATTTTTTTTAAATTGTGCTATGTATATAAAATGCTAATACAAACATTTGGTGAACATTTCAATTATTAGCTATTATCTATTTGTTTATAAAAATAATATTTATAAAAAGCACTACAACAAAATAAGAAAATGAATTTTGTCGAAAAAACCGGTTTTGTCTACAATTCCGTTTTCCCCTAATTGTTGTTGTTGGTTTTTCTTCATTGTCAGGAAAAGTATAGAAATTACTTTACGTTTGATCCCCTAAACTACCAACTAGATTCAGATTACAACCAGGAATTATGCTTGAAAATCAAAGAATCTTTTCTTCTGTAAAAATGTTTTCAGACACAAAAATAATAACCATTGTAAAATCAATACATTATTCATCTCCACTCAGAATCTTATTAAGCATACTATAATATGATTCTCTATCACGATCCTACGATTATCTGATAATACATGTTTTGATATATTTAATTTTAGTTGTTTTTTTCAACAACTATTTAATTTTTAATCATTTTATTTATATATAATATTAAAACGTTATCAACATTTTTATCAAAATATGTAGATAATTTTTCAATTTTATTTTTATTTCAATAGCTTAAATTAATTGTATTTCTTACAGAAATACGATTATGTAAGTTCGCAAGAAATCCGCAGAGCGCTAGGTATTCCATAGTGTACCCGGCCAATCCGGTACATAACATTTTTACGACGACCAATGAGATGTCTTTCTCGTGGCGGTGGGGGGGTCGCTTGACGCCACTGTGTCTTTTTTTCCTTATCCTTTCCCAGCTGTATGCCTGTTTCTCGCCACCAACAACACTCTCATTAATATACTCGCCGTACATGTTACCACACACGGTACCAAAGATAATCAAACGTTACCAAAAGTTACCAAATGTTACCAAAGATAAACAAGCGTTACCAAAGGTTAGCATAGCCTCTCGATATTTTTACTTTTTTTTAACCAAATTATAAGAATTTCTAATTATTTTGTTTTATTATATTGCGACCGTCTTTTTATTATCAATCCCATTTTTTTCTCGCTTTTATGAATTTTCTAATTATTAACGGTTTTTTACGAGTTTTTTTTCAGTTTTCGACCTCATTTAAGTGCCGTTGGTATTCAATTCGCGTGGCTCATATGGTTACAAAGCAGTCCGTGTGCATCATGTGCTGTAAGATAAGGTGAAATTATGCTTTCACCAATGCGCCTTGCGGGGTCTGCAATCCACCAAAGTTGGGTTTTATACATAAATAATGTACTGCGTGTATGTTGTTCACAAACCAATGCGGTAGGATTTCTTACTCAGATCTCTAATTCGTACTTATCGTCGCTCATTGTCGTGTCCGTAATCCACCGTCGGACTGCCTATGTAGCTGACAAGTTTCACTTAAGGTAGAAACTCCAACATAGAGTCTAACTTTACATTTTTTTACATACGAAAAAAAAACCGGATATGCGGTGGGGGCCGTATACAGTATAGGTATCAATCAGAATAATACATTTCTCCAACACTAGCACACACTTACAGCGAATTACACAAGCAGCTAGTATTATAATTAAAAGTTGGAATTTGATGTATTTGCATCTTTTTTTCAAATGCTCATATTCGAGATTCATCTTTACAGAAATTTTATTCATGAAATATAGAATTTAGTAATACAATTTTTATTTTGAATTTTTTGCATTTTTAGAGAATTTAATGCTTTTTGACCATTTTTTAGTATTTTTGGTACATTATATTCATTTTTATACTTTTTTTTATATATATATTTGCATTTTTCTTGTTGAAAGTTATACTTTATTATAACATATTCAGTTTCGATTAACTTGTTGATTATCGAAGTTCATTATCTTAATCGTTTATTGTCACGCTCTACTACTATTTATAAACATAATTTACTATTATTTATAATTTATAATAATTAGCTAAAGCTATAAGATTTTCAATATAGAATGTTACATCACACTTTCGCTAAATAATTCAATTTATAAGCAATTTAAATATTATATTTTGTTATTAGAACATCTGCGTTACAAGAAAATATTCTAATTTCGCAAGATATTAAAATAAAAATATAGATTAAAAAATATCGAAAAGCTAAAATGATTTCATAAAGTGCTGATAATAAAAGAAAGGAAATTTATATCAAACTTCTGTAGATAGTAAATCGTGGGTTCAAACAACACACTGCGTGTTGTAAATTTTTATATCAGTATACAGCACTAATATAGAAATTTAAAATGAATAATAATTATACAATTAAAAGTAAATAAATTTTAATTAAAACTAAATTAACACGTACATATTATTAAGTGAATAATGTACACATGTATTACAATACGTTGAATTGAAAAAAAAATAAAACTTATATAACTTATATAATAGTAATTATATATCAATGTACTTACTCGTGATACGTTAAAAATGATAATAGAAAAAATAGACACGCCAATACATCTGCTCTTCCGACGATTCCCGTTACCTGAAACAGTTTTAAAATCAATGAAACACTCGTGGATATCCTAATATAATCTAATATTTAATAACTAAACCTTATAACACTTAAATAAAACATTTAATAATATTTTATTAAAAATGTATGTAAACGATATAATTTAGGTTCTTATATTTTTTTATATAACGTTTTGTACTAATAAAATATTTTCATGAAGAACCGTTTAATAAACTTGACTTAATTCTAATGTTTATTATTTTATCAAGAGAAAATTCATAATATCGATTCCATGTTTACTTTTTTTCCGAAAACAATATTTTTGAACGTAAAAATGTCAAAATATCACATATAAAACTTGTAGTTTTCCGGCGCAGATCGATGGTTAAATATAGGTTACGGTTCCTAAATATGTACAGCACGTCCACCTACACCATTGAATAACAAAAAGAATCAACAAAAGGTTATGTCACTTTGAACGATTTCGGCTAGTTTCATGCCATAACATAGAAACAAATTTTACTGAAGAATGTGTTGGAGAAAACGCTTGACAGATAGTCTGTTGATTTTTTGAAATTAACTATTTTAAGAAGTATTATACAAACTAGTAAGAATATACTGCTAGTAATATTGGACAAATAGTTTTTAACTAATGAGCGTTTAAACTTTTAAGTTTAAAAGAACCTGTGCACATGTTGTTCATTGCTAAAGCTCTTAAAGTGTATTTGTAAAAGATTTGCACATTACCTTCTCTAGATCCAACTATATTGACATTTAAGCAGGATTTTTAATATTAAATGTTTATACTAAATAATAAAACACGTAACAGATGGTTTATAATCAAATGTATAATCAAATAACGTATTAAAAATAAAATAAAATTACGTGTCGAGGGCTCCACGTTGTAAGTTTTTATCGATGAAAGTAATTTTAATTTTAATAACTGCAAAATATGATATGATATGCTTAGTCACTACCATATATATTTTAATTATTTATTCTATATTATTGTTCAGTCATTTTGTATTAAGGACGCATTGTACTTGATATATATATATATATAAAAAAACATCTATAATTATTTATTTTCAATATTGCATCTTCTGTCTAAAATTCGGTCTGCTACTCCCGGTGATTGGGTCTGGGCCTGAATGTTTGTAACTATTATTGTACAATATAATTTTCTCGTACACCGGACATTTAACATGTATAGTGCAACACGTTAAGTACGTACACTGTTCGTAATAATATTACACGCCATGTACGTGGGAGACACGAAGACTGCGGAACTTTCTGTGAGGAGGGGAAAGCTAACCCAACCTAACCACGTGCCTCTGTCTCCAAAAGTGCGCTACTGCGTCGACGATAGGAGAGCATGACCACAATGGTATAACGAGATTAGAGGCGATTCGAAGCACACTCGGCCGCCGCACGTGCGTATCGTCCAGACCTTTGACCGTCGAGGGAAATTACACAGAACGGTAGAAATTTCATCTCGAGTTTGAGACGGCGAAAATAAAATTGGCGGAAAAAAGGAAACTCATTTTCACCACGACACACGTGATTGGGAAGACGGAATAGTGCGGGCTTGCGCAATTAAAACGGAAAACGTCTCCGGGGCACCATTATTATATAGCTCTCCGCGCATATATCGCAACCGCGGTCATAGTCGTACTGCGACAACGTAGGTAGGTATACAGTGTGATCTATTAACGTAAGAAACTCAATATTTCAAAAGGTGTTTACATTTTTGATAATATTTTTATTATATGGTATCAAGTACACAAAACAAGTCACAAAACAACATTTTTTTCATAATAAAATAATACTTTCTAAATATTTTTTAACCTTATCATTTATTATATATTTTACTTTTTTGAATTATAACTTACAGTTTCAATTTTATAATCTAAAGCAGAATAATTTTCTAAGTATTTTGATACATAAAAATCGAATTTTGAACGAGCAGTTTATGAATTATAAGTATTTGAAGTTTAGATGAGTAAAGTAGAGTACCAACATTTTGTGGTGTACCCACTAGCACCCCACACTGCTCATCTAAACTTCAAATACTTATAACTCATAAATTACTCGTCCAAAATTCGATTTTTATGTATCAAAATACTCAGAAAAATATTTTGCTTTGGATTATAAAATTGAAACTGTATGTTGTAATTCAAAAAAGTAAAAAACTTAAAAAATAATAAGGTTAAAAAATATTTAAAAAAAAAATTTAAAAATATCGTTTTGTAACGACTTCATACCGTGTAACGAAAATATTTCCAAAAACCTAAATGCTTTTTGAAATAATGAGTGTCTTACGTTAAATGGATCACCCTGCATACCATTATTATTCCACCGAAATATTGTCTTCGTCGATTATTTCGCGTGTTATGTTTGTTCGCCGACGACGACGCCACACCGTAGTACGTTCAAAATAATCTAACGTTCACAACGGCGACGACAACTTTTAATTAAAATCACCCCAGGGGACTGTATATGCGTAAAAGCTTCGCACGGAGATGACGGTGACTTTGGCCATTATATAGTATATACACAAAGAGTTACTGCCCCGGAAATCCGCACACGTCGTAACAGATTAAAGCAAGTTCCCATCGACAGTTTTTCCGGACGACAAAATACCACGTGATGTTGAAATCTATGATAGCTAGTACTGCAACCACCACCTGCTGCAGTGTACCCGTATTATGTTTTGTCGAAAAAACTCTCGACCATCGTCGACCATAAATGGGCAGCGTAATTGCGTTTTAATAGCAAACCATCGTCCAATAATCAGTATGTAATTATGGGGAAAAAAAAATACAAGCTGCTGTGAGTTGTGAGACGATATTATTACTTATTCGTAATACAAAATACTTGTATACACCCGAGATTGTATTTAGTATGGTCACTTTACGGCTTACACGATATTATTATAGAAAACAATAATAGTTATTCATAAAAGTTAAAAACGTAAAACGAAAATAGTGACCAATAATAATTATTAATAACTGTTTAAATTTAAAACGCACGTGAATCATTTTAATATTTTTTTTTTTTTTAACATAATGAATTAAGTTTTTTTCTGGAAACATTCAAAGTTGATCTTAAAAAATAAAATATGTAAACAATAATAATTTAGCATCCCAGTAGTCATATGAAAATGAATTATTTATTTACAAATACAGAATATTAATGGTACCTATTACTATTTACTAGCATAATCATTAATCAGTCATGTTAACTGGAATCAACAGAAAATAAAAGTTTTGAAATATAATAGGATGAGAAAATAAACAATTATTCATGACGTATATTATAATATACAAGAGGCAAGAAAAAGTTTTCACGCATCGTCAAAGATCCTTGAACATTAGTGATAAAAAAGGAGTTTGCTAACCGAGGGTTTTTGGCCTTTCGTGTAACTTTTGGCCATTCATTGCTTTTTTATACAAGGATGCAATAAAAAAAGGTATCAAAAAGTCGGCTAAGCATCCCAGAAGTCGGATGTATATAATTTGAAACTCTTTTTAGGTAAATTTTTTATTATTATTATTATTATTATTTTGTTTTTTTTTTATACAACACCCTGACCAAATTTGTTATTTTCTTTACCACCACGACATAATTTTCAAACCTAATAACATTAAAGTAAAAGTGAACATTTTCGATCGCTGTTGCTCTCTTCTAATGTTCTCGGAACAACAATAAATCCGTAAATGTTTAAACGACGAGTTATCTGCAATATAAAGGAATAAACAAATTCAGGATTCAATGAACTCGTTTCATTCATGGCACGTAAATCTTAAACCCTTCGCATCCTTATTAAAAATGTATTATTTTCGTCTTCTTATTTTAATCAAATATTTCGCCTATAACTTCTCATACTCAAAATTATTTATTATATACAATGAATTTTGTTGTTGATATCTTCATACAAAGTGATGTATCACAACTAAACACAAGTTGCGTACCTATAGACGAATCAGTTAATATTCACTTCAAGTCAAGTGTACGAATAAAAAATATTTTTTTTCTATTTTAAACTTTCTTAAAGTACACTAAAAGTTACTTTAATCGCAGTTCAATTATTTAATTCATTTTATTTGTCATATCATTTTTTTTTTTTTTTGAGTGTGTGAAAAAGTGTGTTAATTCACTGATACTTTACTATATATTTATATATTATATCATTAAAAAATGAAATAAATGTAAATGGTTATAAAGCACAAATATTTAATAATTGGTCTTAATATTTTGTGTATAGAAAATGAGAAAATATTTTCGATTTGTCGTTATAATAAATAATACAAATTTTACTTCGTAATATCTGTTTGCGAATCCTTGACATGAGGTTTAAATACGTTATAATAATATACCAAATCATTGATATATAATGTTTATTAGGAATTCTATATAGGTACTTAAAAATTAAAAATATTGCTTATTTTAGATCCTGAGTGGAGCGATAAAAATATTGATTTTACAATAATGCATGTATGTTATTTTTCAATCTGACATCACATTTGAGATAAAAAAAAAAGGCTTTAATTTCCACTTTTGGCTGGTCTTTGATGATAAATAAGGTCTACAATAGTTAGTATTTATTTATTATTATTATTGTTGTTTTATTTATTTTTTTTTTTGAGGGGGAGGGGTTAAAAGTAAATAAAAGATATAAAAATAACTTATGAGGAACCTTGCATGGAGTTTTCAAGCGAAAAAAATTTCATCGATATTTAAAGACAAAAAAAACTAAAATATAATTTCAAACGTTCATAAATAGCTTAAAAAAAGAGTTAAAATATTTTGAAACTTTGAAAATTTAATCATATTTAGACAATTGTATTATAAACATTAGATGACAATGTCAAGTATCTAAAATTATTCGTTTGTGAGTTATACCAACAAAACAATATCTATTTTGTCAAATACTGGTTTTGCCTATAAATTCCCGTTTTTCGTTCATTTTTTTTTTTTATGTATGCAATGCTTATTATTGAATTTAAATTTAGCATGCATTGCAGTAACTTATTTCTCGATGACGAGATTTATTTGACACCTACAACTGTACTGTAGAGTGGTCGCCTACTTTTCCCATTTTTTTGTTTTTTGTTAACTCACCGCTTCTGTGTGGATCGGATGGACAGCGAAAATAATTCCAGCCAAAAGTCCATATTTATGTTCTAATCCAGCAACTGAAATGCACAGACGGGCAAACAGAACGCTACAAAGGCCATGAAGGATAACATTGACAGCGTGAAACCACACAGGTTGAAGCCCGAATACAAAATGGTTTAATCTGTAACACACAAACACACATATTCGTGGTATAAATAAATATAATTCATTGTATTTTACCAAAATATATTTATTGGAAAGTATGAAACAAATACTTTTTTGGCAGAAAATTACTATTTAACGAAAACCTAAACAATATTAAAAGTATAGCTATATGACAATATCAAATTGATAGACTTTCTAAAAACAAGTGAAAATTCAGTAATCCAAAAGCACTATATTGTATTATTCTATTATTCTAAAGTTCATTGTCATTTAAAATATGAACCTCTCATCTGAGTAAATGATAACAACAAAACTTGAACACATTAGCATTAATTAAATATACTAATATTATTATATTGATAAATTACACTTTCCATTATATTCAAAATAATTTAATTTAACTTATTTAACGCCACTTTTGTCAAATAATTAGAGATAGCCATAATCACTTAAAGATGGAAACATTAATTACATACATAAATCAATGTGGTTAATTTATTATTTTTATTTAAATGATTAAATAATCTAAAGTATTAGAAAAAGACCATCTTTAATTCAGCCAAAATCTATCATTAAAAAAAAAAACAAATGTATTTTATTTAAATATTCTTACAATTAAATAAAATATTCATATAAATACATGGAACTTTATGTATATATAATTTTTTATTTAAGTAACTTGCCTAACTTAATTCATTTAATAAAATCATTAAAATGTTTATCATAGGTACGGCTATTTAATGCAGTACCTAGTTTAGGTTACCTGTTCAAAAATATTTTTAATTACATACGATATTTGTTATCAAATTTTATTATATTGTATTGTCTATAGAGAAATCAAATTAATTGCAAATAAAAATAAATTAATATACCTAATTGATATAGATTTATAAGGTAAGCACGATATCGGGAACGACCAATGGTTGTTGTTCGGATATATTTATTTCATATGTGAATTTAGTATACGTATGACCACGATGAGCTACGTTTCAGATAAATTATTAAAGTTATACTCAAAAAAAATAATATGTTTATTAATTATATAAATTTAACATACAATTTTTGTTCTTTTGTAAAGCCTTACAGTTATAATTTTTAATTAAAATCCTTAAAAAAAAAAATGTCAAATAATAAATAAAATAAAAGGTGTTGAAAGAATAAAAACAAAATAACTACAACTTAATTTACCGTCTATCAATAAAATCAATAATATAATGTATGAAAGAAATTAAATTTGAAACCAACGCATTTAAAATACCGTTGTCTAAGAGCTTTTTTATAATCAGAAGCAGAGCTTAACTAATACTAGTCATATTTTGATATACTTTTCCTGCATAATATATTTCTTCATCTAGCTAATATTCTATATTGTTATTTACGATATTCTTAAAAAATACTGAAAAAAATTTAAAAGAACATAGGTACTCGTTACAATTAGTGTTCATTTTCCAATCGTAATATCCAATTATTGAATACAAAGTTTATACAGCTATATTAATGTTATACCGTATTAAAAAATGAAAAATTTGTAAATAAATAATTTCAAAAATATTATTCTTTTTAATACAAGAAAGTCCAAGAAATAATTTTTTTTTTTTCAATTTAAATTGTGTTTTTATAAATTTATAACATAGTATTTTTGTAAATAAGGAAACTTAAGTAAGTAAATGAAAACAATATCCAAGTTTATTTATAATTTATGTTAAAATATTATCTACACTAATATTATTTACATTTAAATTTAATTCTACTAAGAATGTATTATTTGATATGTATAATTTGTAATAATTTAATGACACTCTCTCAACTCTTAATTGGCAATTATAATTACCAAAGTTTTGTGTCTTTATCATTGGGGTTGCACTCCTGCTATGCATAATAATTTAGGCTACCTCTAAGTAAGTCTTTTCTCAGGTTGTATATTTGTATATTATTAATATTTAAATGATTTTTAACAAAAATAAAATAATGGTCAAACAACATTTAACGACAAAAAATAAACTTGACATTAGACTTTAAATTTTTAATATTTATGAAGTACTGGAATTTTGAAGTCCATTAATACTATAAATGGTACTTTCCATTAAGTATCTAAATATATTTGAAAGCTGAATAATTTATTTAGGATAATTATAGTGAATTATTTTATATTGTTATAATTTAACTCATAAATATAAGTTATTATCATTTACTTAGTAAAAATAGTTTGTATGTTTGTAGTTATATGCATACCACCTTCTAAAAAAGGAGATATTAAACATACTTAAGAGAGTATGAGAGTATCCAGTGTAAATAAATTATCATATGAAAATAGATGTAACAGACTTGAATTTTATTGTATATATTTTTTAATATTTTTATTAAAGTTTCAGCTTTGAAATCAGGGGTTTTCAACCTTTTGAGACGGCGGGTCACCTATTATTTATTTTAAATCTCACAGGCCATACATAGTAAAATTATTAAGCAAAAAAATAAAACGATTCTTATCAATACAATATAGAAAAAATACACGTTATACTTAAAATGTGTTCGCGGACCACAAATAAGATATGGCGGTTCGCGGGTTGAAGGCCCATGTTTTAAACCATTACGATTCATAAGTTATATTAGTTAAATGTTTAAAAAAATATTGATGATGAAATTGCAAAAAAAAAAAAAATGTAAAATAGGTGATTTTTTGTAGTGAAAATATATGAAAAGAATGTTATGCGAATCAAATTTATCAAAGCATGGGGAGAAATATGTCTAGTAAGCAAGTAAGTAAGCTTGCAGATTATCACGCTGTCTTTTATATATATATATAGTTTTCTGTAACTGACGACTGAGTCATAATAGTTTTACAAAGGTATGATGTATTTGAGGTAAGGAAGGCCATTAAATTATTAGTGCATATAGTATAATAGGTTTCTGTTATCATAAATCATTTGTTATGCGTGTTAATCATAGAATTCCACTATGTTAATTCGTCTTTATAAATTACAAGCATTTAAAATATTTATTTTTTTTAAAGTTCACCATTTGATGCTTGAACGGGGTGGCGACATTTCATTATCATTATACCGAAGGACGTAGGTTTTTCAATTAAATTGCAATGATGATTTCATAATTTAGTTTTTAATTGATAATATACTTAATAATTTAATTAATTAGCCGGTTTTTTTTTTTTTTTTTTGTTGGCCATAATCCAGACTATTTGGGAACGGATACTCGATAAGAACTGTTTGCTCGATTTGTGATGTAGACCATGCCAAACTTTTTCAACTTATAATTAAAACTGAGAGATTATACTCTCTTTGGAAATAATTAAAACTGGGAGTTATTCTGTAAAGAGCTTAGACTCTCGCGGAGAATTTTATTCTGGCAAACGATTATCCACAAGTTAATTTAAATAAAGCCTACGCGAGGAATATATAGATTGCAACAAAGTCCGAGTTCCTGAATTCCCATCTTGTTTTTTCTTTAATGAAGTCGTTTTAAAACTTTTGCCATCACGTCAACGAAGGCAAGTAGTAGCGAGTAACTACAATTCTGATGTGATTAAAACACTGCGTAAATCGATTATTTTGTCAAACTACCTCCATCGTAGTTATAGCTTAATTCAAAAGTTGTATTAATATGGAAATCTTTAGAGGTAAATTAAAATATTTGAAAACGTTCAATTAACATAACATTTCGATAATGTTTTAACAGTATGTTATGATTATGTTCCATCGATATCGCATGGACAATATTATTTGTGTATCTATCAATAGACTTTTATGTAGAGAAAATAGATAAATACTCTTGATATATATTATACACTAGATAATTTAATATTTATTATTATTAGAACATACATTTTTTTTGAACAAGTGTCTAAAGTTGTATATTTTAAAACCTACAATATTACACACAGGTAGTTATATTTTGTCCAAAATCCTGATATAATTACCTATCTTTTTTATTACTATTTGGGATTTACTTATTTGTATAATTTAAACACGCAAGTCGCAAAAAGTATTAATACACTTTTTTTTACTTCCAAACAAAGTAAAATACAACATCATCCTATATAATTCACTTTACACTTGTTTTCATCTATACTTTAAAAAATTTTAGTTAGGTTAAAGAACCATTCAACCATCTACTAAAACAATAAACTGCCTAAAAATTCTTAATTAATCGTTATACTAACAACTAAAGTGAAATGTTCTTCATCGACATTTAAGACAAAAACAACGGTACACATTTAAATAATATAATTCAATTGTCTATAATTTTAACTATAAAATGGAAACAAATTTGAATTAATCTATAGTTTGAGTGTACTTTAGAGACTAATATAATATATTACAGTCAATATTTTTTTTTTAATACTGTAAACACCACAATTATCACTATATTATAGATAATTAAACTACTTGAACAGCAATGTATAATTTTATTATTCCACTAAACTCTTGACAATCCCAATAATAAATTAATGAAAGTGGTTAGGTACTTTGTTGATTAAAATTTTAAATACTGTATGAATTAAATTATATTGTAGACATATATTACTGTAAATGACAACATGCCCATTACTTACAAATGTGATGATTCAATAAACACTACTAAGTAACCACAAATAAAAATTATTAAATTAAAACATTTCATAAGTTCAATGGACTAGCTAATGGAAATTATTCATTCGAGAAGCAATCAAATTATTAGATGAATTAATATGAATGTTTCGTTTTTATTTTTAGTTATTATAACAATAAAAATAATAATATACGTACCTATTTTAATATATATATTTTTTTAGTTCATTTAAACAAAATAATAATAAAAAAAATATTTTAATAAGCAGGTAGATATTTGTAAACATACTTTACATATTATTATAAATTAATAATTATAGTTGTAGGACATAAGCGATAAGCTAATTGGCCGTTAGCATCAATACAAAATTAAACCCCTTCAGTTAAGTTATACATTTAATAAACTTTCTGATTAAATGTCAGCTCATCTTATTGAAATTCGTTAGACCAAACATTGTTAATTAGTTTGGTATTTTCATTTGAATAATACTTATTATAAAATACCTATAATAATGTTATTCCAAACAGTGACAGTTAAATTAGTGTATCTATTTATATTATCAAAATTTAATTTAAAATGAAATGTTATCTCAGGTGAAAAAAATGTTAGGAACATAAATATACAATTAAATTTAATTATAAACACGAAAAACAAACATCATAGGTATTCATTAATAGGTACTCATTATATTGCAGAGATGAATTTATATTTTAACAATAATATTCAGATAAAAAATATTAAGATTACATTGGCACAGTTTTTTTTTATAAGCATTTAAATTTCAAATTTGGATCAAAATTCATTATCGAATATTTGCAAATTGTTTTGTAATTAAAAATGTATAAAATGTTCAGTTTTTATAGCTAAGGATTAAAATTTAAATACAAGGTTTTTCGTAAGTTTTTCTAAAAACAATTTTAAAAATATTTAAGATACAAATGTATACTTTTTTTTATAGGTATTCAAAGGTCAAATTTTGACAAAATTCATCAAAATCTTGAATGTTTACAATTTATTTAGTAATTAAAAATGTATAAAATTATCAATTTTTATAGCTAAAAATTGAAAATTTAAAGCAAGGTTTTTCGTAGGTATTTAATTGTGTAACCAAAAAATCATAAAAATATATTTACATGGTTGATTTTAAAAGACATTTTAAATTTTTACGTTTACATTTAGGCAAAGTTAGATATTTAATTGAAGAATAATGATGTTATTTACTTAGTTGTAATTTAAAAATATTTTTCGTGGGTGCTTGAAACTTTTAAAGTACATTATTAAATTTTTAATACACTCAATTAAATTTTAAAATGCAATATTTTCTCCAAAAATTAATTTAACCTACTGTGTTCTTTATAATAAAATTAATTATTTTAATAGCAATAATATATTAAAATACACTTAATTGTGTAGATTGACAAACCGTCTTCGCTCAGGATTGTTTTTCGTATATAATGATTTATGTCATTGAATACAAATTTAACACATCCACGAAAGTCACTCACTCAATACTTACTGTACAGCAGAGCGGTACCCACTTGCCGACCATTTTTTTTTTTTTAAATTAATATCTGCGTGGGTCTGCATAATACAGTCTGGTTTAATTCTCTAAAAAATGAAATGATTTTTTTTAGCGATAACTTAAATGTGCTCTAAATAATTGTAGAAAGCCACGTCAAAGTTGATTTCACTAACGTTTCAAATCATTATTGTGTAAATAATAATACATAATGTCATAGCGAGTTAATGTAAAATATAGTAGTAAGTAAAAATGGTAATATTATAAACGGACAGTTAAAGGTAGTTGATGGTCGGTCTTGGTATACATATTTCAATGTATACCACCTAACCTACGTTTATATTATTACGCAGAAATTGTGTTAGGTTTAAGTTTTTAACGCTTTTCTTATATAGTTATACATTCAGATGATATTGTATATTCGTATACATTTTTTTGTTACCTATATAGTTAAACATCTCATAGGATAACGCTGTAGAAAAAAATTGGAAAAAAATCCAACGACGACACGAAATACGTAGATCTTTGGTGGCAATAATGAAATCAACCGGTAGTCTTCACTATAATAATAATACAGTGAAACTTTCACATAACAAACTTCCATTTTACAACATTTTTTGTTTAACGAAATATTTTTAAGAATTATGACCTTCATTGTTAATTACACGTAAATTTATTTCCAAATAACGAATCTGATGTTTCTATATAACGAAATAATTATTCGATAAAAACTGGTTTTTGTAAATGTTGTCGCTATCAAATTTTAAACATTGTTTTAAAATTGTACATGAACAATATATCCAATAAAGATAAGATACTGAAGGTAGGCAAACTGATTAATTTTACTGCAGTACTTCAGTTCCAATATTGATGCAAAAAGGTGTACATACGAATTTTCTCTCATTTTCTCTTCTTTCGTACAAAAAAAAAAAAAAATGTGTCGAAACATAAATGTTTATCTATCGCCAATAACATTTGATGTTATTTTTTACATAACACATTCAACATAAAAGTATATACATACACACATACATAATTAAATTAACACGTTAACCGCCATGAGATCTTGTAGGAGATCTCATTAGTTTACACCCAAATCTCATGGCAGTTATGAGTGACATGACAAAAAGCCCGTGGCGGTCAACGTATTAAAAAAAAAGTTGAAAAAAATACGTAATTCTATTTAATGAATTCCTCCATATTACGAATTTTTTTTTTGTTGCTTATTCGACTTCATTATATAGAAGTTTTACTGTATTTATTTATACTACACATAGACATTAAACACAATGGTTAATTATTGTATAATACATCTGCCCGAACGCGTAAAACTACCGAGTCCCTAAACTTTTATTATTCGCTGCATTAAAATAATGTTCATGCTATATTTGAATAAAAATAAACCATATATATATATATATCTATTAACTGTCTTATATATTATTATGAATGGTCTCTTGTTGACAAAAAACCAGTTTTCTTCGTCTTTTTTTTTTAGATTTTTTATCACATTTTACGACTCTAAATAATATTTGTTAAGCTATTGCACACAACTATGTTTCTTTATCCTAATGTAAAGTATAAAGTACGTATTTATATAATTAATTTCATCGGACAACGCGCAAGTATAATGAAACAAATCGAGTTCTCTATTTAGTCATATTATATCCGCATAATATAAAATATAATATATTTTAACATTTATCATTCGTTCATTCCACTGTGGAATTTAGAATGTTTTACTGTTTAACATTTGTCAATGAGACGAAATGATTGATTGGAAATTATTATGATGACATAACGTTTTATTAATACTGTATAGGTATGTAGATGTAATTTTTAATTGCGGAAACGAATGCTCATTGACGGGACAAAATATAATGTCAGTCAGTTTTTAAAATATTAGCCCCGTATACATTAACAGTTGATATAAGCATTAACATACGTACATGAATATATTGTCTAAACAATAAACATCTATAAATAATAATATAATCATTAATATGATATCATGATACCTACAGTCTAATGTATGATATATGTATCTGATTGGAGAACGTGCAGATCGGGTTTGCGAACAAGGCGATTATTTATTGTCTTTAATTACTTTATTATATTTTATTTCAACGGTTTTCGTGATTAAGCCGAATGGACATTGTTTTGCTTTTAATTTATCCCAAATCTCTAGTCATTTCCCGTGACGTATTTTATGTATGTATATTGTTGGAATTTACCTCACTCCTGCCTTAAACTTCAACTATTATATCTGTATTACCATAGATATAAGACTTTTGGAGTTTTGGGTTACACAAAGCTCAACTCTAAAATATTTGATCCTGTCAACTGCTTTCCTATACTGAATTTGGCTTTGGTACTCTGCTCTAACTTAGAATATAAAGTGGTTGTTTGGAATCCTTGCTTGGCCAAAGACCAGGTGCTTATTGAAAAACCAATTTCTCACCTACATTGCCCATATCCCTACGATTGAACACCATCGTCATGACTATAGGTACTTCCTTTTATAAAATACTTTGAAAATTCTTATTATTGTTTTTCAACGCTCAGGCGCTGACTTAATATTGTATTCACCCTAGTCACTACTCAATAGCCCATTAGATGCTTCTGACCTATTATGTATACATTTACGTGTTTCAACATGCTTCCCTAACATTAATTTTCTTTATAACGTCCTTCAAACATTACTTCCTACAGCCACAATCAGCCCACACACAAAATGCTACATTGTAAAATTATATAATTTTGTATATTTATGCGTGACCTTACATCAAACTATGTCAGAAAATTCATCGAAGATAATGTTTAGTTTAGACACTTAAGAGTATTCGATACTTATTATTTCAGTATCGTGAAAAAAAACATCAATACGCCGTTTTTGTAAACATACGAGCGTGGTTGCTGCTCGTTAACGCGTATCCCTATGGAAAATCAACAATTTGTCATTTAAATAGTACAAAAAATGTGTTTCCACCTGTACGTCCGAATAGCTCGTTCGGGCGTCGTATAACATAAAAAGATGTGTTAACTAAATAAACCGCTGAAAGTTAGTAATAACAGGTTAGTAAGGTAGTTGAGATGTGAGTAGAATGGGTTAGATTAGAAGACGCGTCTTTTTTCCATATCTACCTTCAATTAACATAATGATATAATAATATATTCTAATAATAACTTATTGTTAAGTCCATATAAAACTATCAACAGTATTGTTCTATAACAGTAATCGCAAGTTCAATTCCCGTATATGCGAATTAGTTTTTTGTATTATTATAAATTACCTGTTTATTATTTATTTCTGCTTTAAAAATGATTTATTCTATTTATATTAAATAGTAAACTGAAATAAAGCAAAATTAACCTAATAATTCCAAAATAAATTCATTTGTCGAAATGTTTACGAACATCGCATAAACTAATAATTGACCATATATATGAAATGAATATGAAGGATTAAAAAAGGCGGATATTAATAAGATAATTCAACGCCTAATCCGAAAATTATTGTGAAGTATACCAACTTATAAATGGAATATAAATAACTTTTGATAACAATTATACAGTGATAATATTAATCATGTCAACAATTATTTGCCGATAAAAGAAACCTTATATGCTAGATATAATAGTTTACTTGAATTGATAAAATTAAGTATATATGACATATTATTATGAAAGAAATAAACATATTATTATATTATAATCTTGAAGAATTAAAAATATAACTTGAAAACGTATCATGAAAATGACATGTCTTATATTCTGAGCATAGGTCAATAAGTTGATAAAATTTTATTTTTAATCTATCTAGGTATGCAAAGCATTTGCATTAAAGTTGTTTTATAAAACTTTAAAAACCATTTTACGGATTAGATTTTTTATTATTATTTCCCTAAAACGTAACATTTATAGTGGCGATTCGAGTTTGCATGAATCCATTGGGGATTATTGTTCAGCACGCAAGTATGGTAGTTGAACTTTAAACATTATTATCTCGCAAATGGTTCGTGACTAGATAGTAGGTAGATATTTAAGTAATTGCATCCAGACGGTTATTTGGAAGCAATATAATAGTAACAACATTTTTCACAATGTGCACTACGGCAGATTTATTTAGTATAGCATTACGTCGGGGTAAGAGAAAATACTTTTATTCGTTTATTTTTACCTTGAATTTTTTTTTTTTCTAATGAGATTCCATATAACACAAAGCCCATATGCGCGCCCTTTGCTTCAGGTAATCTGATTAGCCGGACATGACGGCCTGCATGACGTGCGTGTTCTGGTGTAATTTCCAAATATGGCCTCCCAGACTTCCATTAAAAGAACCAAAACTCAATTATCATCTCTCCCTTGTCCACTGTCTATCTAACTCTATACTCACTTTTCCGTCGACAGCGAGAAGACCCTTTCGGGAAGAAAAAAAGAAGAAAAAAATATATATCACAACGGAATACCGAAGTTTTACCGTGCATTTAATCATATTATACAACAATGTCAGAGTGCCGTAAGGAATTTCTACGCTCTGTAATTATGAAGTTAGCTGTTTGTTAAGTAAATTAGGCGTAATGAAATTTGATTTGGACAAATTTAATGTCACGTTGTGCGCTCTGGAAATTGAATTATAACAAAACAACCGAGGTAAAGTTCTGCATGACTACGACAACGATTTTTTCACTTTTTTCCGATTCTTTATTTTTTTTTTTTTTTTTTTGAAATTAAAAACCTGTCAGAACATTTTGTCATGTAATTAAATTTTTGAGCCGAATTCCAGTCATGTAACAGTTATCCCGGACAAAAATAAAATAAATATTCCTATACACACAGTCCAGTGTTTTAACGACACTGTTTTGCAAAATAATTTCTTGTGTAAGGAAAACTCCAACAATCACAAATTCAAAGTGTTCGTGTGGATGGATTTACTCGTATAACGAAATTCCTCACGACCGATTGATATTTATGTGCAAAATCATGTTCGGCCATGTGAAAAGCGTTGGCTGAACCGATCGTCGCTGTTTACATATTATAATATTATATTATTATTCCACCAATTTAGACACGAAAGTAAAATTGTTTTAAGTTAAGCTCCCATGCCAAGTATTAAATTATTAAACAACGTATATTATCATTAATGTACATGAACTTTTGATGAAAAAATAAAATAAACGAATACAAATTGTTACCATTTGGTAGATAATCTAAATCTAAAACCAAAATTATGAAACATATTATAGACTTAATTAACTCGACAAATAGGTATAAAAAATTTTGATTAATAATATTAAAATATTGGTTAAAAAAGTTTACTGTCAATGTGTCTCAGTGGTAAAATGTAGATAGTACCTATAGGTGCATATTCGTACATAATTGCATAGTACTATTGGTACTATAATTATCTGTTGACTATTTACATTTTGTAAAATATGACGGTACTCATATTTACCACCTCCACCAATCCACCTTACCAAATTGTATTAATAATTTCTCATTATATTATACGTATTACATGCATTTAATTTTTATATAATATAAAAAAAATAAGACAACATTTGCTCAGATATTCAAAATACTTGAGTCACATATGAAAATATGTTGCTAATTAAAATCAAATTATGTGTACCTTTAATCAGTACTATTTGACTATTAATTAGGAAAAAATCATGCCAACGAAAAGTTTAAAAATTGTGAACATTTAAGTATTATATTTAAATATATTGGACCATAAATTTTATGGAATAATATTATATACCTTAACATTTTATCATAGGTATTTCATTTATCTTATACAAATGTGAAATGCTAATAAATGAAGATATGCAATCGTTTGATATTCTTTATTTATATTAGTATAAGTATATTTATATTACTATATTTATATAAGTATCAACCATTTCGAAAAACCATTCTGCTCCTGATTATGTTATTAAGAATATAACATTTCTATACAAAAACAAATTGAGGTTATGATAGGTTCAAACACAAGGAAGCATGCATTTTAACTTTACCAAAAAAATGTATATTGTTTGTTTTAAAATAACGAGTATTTCCATTACCTAAACAAAAAACCACTATATACTTCTTTATAGGCACTACTCTATGACTTAACCTATAATTTATACATATTATATTACAAAGTGTATTGTATCATATTATGCTTTGTAAATAATTTAATTATGATATTTAATCATCTATTATGGTTTATGTAAAAACGTCAGAAAAAAAACTTATTTTGTTATATTAAATTGTATTAATTAATATTTAATGAGATTTTTATCAAATGTTCTAAGATTGTTTAAATAATAAAAGTTTAAAACACATCTTGAATTGTGTTGTTTAACATAAGTTATAGTTAAAACATGTGTTATAATATTTGATAAATATTTAAAATAATTGAATATTCTTGCCGAATGTTAAATATACAAATACATATAGATATTATATAAATCCTGTTGTTATTCAAACAAATGTGAGAAAATATATATTTTTGATTGGTATACAAATGAAAAACTCATATTTTATAAAAAAAATACCCAAAAAAGTTGTTTAGTTGATTTTATATAAATAAACCTAATATATTTTAAAATATCGAAGAATCTATTTTTCATATCGCTTTCGCTTATAAATTATAACATATCAAGTTTCCTACATCATTTCATCCATTTCATAACTGTCGACTACTTTTAAATTATATACATATCTCTTATAAAACTTTTATATTACTTCTAAAAAATAATTTTTTTCAATAAGTGTTTTATCATTATTCTCATTTTGTTATTTATTATTATTTGTTTGCGTTCTGGTATGATGTGATCAAATAAAATTCAACTCAGAGTTACCTAATATTACTCCAAATGCAAAAGTTTAACAGAATTTATTGATTTAACCTTAGAGGTAAATTAATTATTAACTATACTTTTTATTTAATAATCACATTTCATGCTTGTTTTGTTAACATTGAACGTCAAAACTTTCATATTTTACATATTTCGCATGGGTTGCACAGGTAACATGATGGTATATTAAATCACTTTTGAATAAAATACAATGTGCGAATATTAATTATTAACAAAATATCTAGGTATTAAGTTTCAATCCATGGTAAATTATTCAAACAGATTTTAGTTTAACGCATCTTAAGTTTTTATAGAATCTTAAACAATTTGTAGTAGATACTCTGAAAATTACAACAACGTACCTACATAGTTTATTTTCTAACGAGAAAAGTAAAACGAAAAATATGAAACCATGGAAATGGTATGTAACCATGGCATGCAACGTGTGATTTAAATTAATAAAAAAAAATATTCTTCCAAGTGTCTTATAAATTCGATACATTAGTAATGATCTGAATAAACAAATAATTACAGCTACAATTACGTTATGGAAATCAACTTTTTTTAGATGTTTGACAATTCTAAATGACCATAAATATATATTTTTCTACTTCATTTTTCGCTTACAGTCCCATTATTATGGAAAAGCAGAATTATATTTCAAAGTAATTCGTCTACGTAATTGGAGATTTTCTGAGACTGTAAGTTTCAAATTGCTGATTGAACACGGTCACACAGTGTTTTGATCTTTTAGAGTTCTTAGCAATTTAATAACAACTTTTTTATGCGTATTATGTTTTAATTTTTTCAATTACCTATCGTGTCTAACTAGAATTTCTTATTCGTGTAACATTAATTAAAATATATGTAAAAATATAATCTTATAATGAACATGGGATAATAGTATTCCCTATTTCATTAATTAATTTTTCTTAAGAGTGTGTCTATCCAGTTAGTTTTAATTTAAAAACTCTATCTCTTTAAATTGCACAAATGCCAGCATAAAAAAGTTTACTTTAATGAGATATTTAAAAAAAACAAGTCTAACAAATATTATATATTTAATGAAAAGACGTAATCAACCTTTATGCAATAATTATCGTTTTCCTTCTTATATTAAAATTGGTTTCAGCTTTATTTCCCCTCAAGTTCCTAAACGATATTCTTCAAGAAGACTTTGGTCAACGATATTTTAAACGACTATTGGGATTACTCCGTAAAAGTCATTATCCCATAGTTTTTATTACACTTAGAACACGTTTGATATCTTAAATCTGTTTTTATCAAATACGACAATAGAATATTAAGTAAAATATTATAAAATGTATATCGAGTATGCTATTTATAACCTTATAAGCAGCAGTATTATATATTCTAATCAAATCTATAAATCAAAACAACTTTAAGTAAAATATTTAAGTTAATATGATATATTTAAAATATTGATAAAATTAAGTTATAGCAAGTAAAAAAAGGTGGACAACTAAACACCACTTTGCTGTTCATTAGATATCATATTATAAGTCACTGTAATGGATGTGTTAAACTTGAATTCATTGATATAAACTCATTGAATACAAAAAACGATTCTGAGCGAAGACGACAATAGGTGGTCAATCTATAATACTACCAAGTATATTTTAAGATATAATTGCTGTTAAAGTAATTAATTTTACTTTTAGTAATACAGTAAGGTAAATTAATTTTGCCAAAAATATTTAATTTGATATAATTTTAAAGTTTCAAGTAGCCGTGAATAATATTTTTTAATTACAAAAAAATAACTAAATCGTTTTTTTTTGTTTGAATATTTAATTTTGTTTGAATCTGTACTTTAAATGTACATAAAAAAAAAAATGTGTTTATATATTTTTGGCTAAAATATAAAATAGTTATGAGAAACTTTGTTTAAATTTTCAGTCCTTAGTAATACAAATTGAACAATTATATGCATTTTTAACAAAAAAATAATTTAAAAAAACTTCATGATTAATACATATTATTAAATATGATATTTCTAAATGTGTACATGACAATGATACGTGGTGATCATTATATTATAATTAATTCTAGTATATTTTAAAATCTAAACCATAATTTCTTTAAATCTAAAGTTTAAAATTAAGTATAAATATTATATTCATGTTTCATAATTTCTAAAATTCTAAATATATAGTACTCTGATTTCTATAAGTAAACAAGTGCTTAAAAATACTATAATTAATAACTCTAATTTTGCATTATGCACCTACTTGTAGTGACTTATTACAAAAATATCTATGTAAAATGTACGTTTGGAACAGTTATTATTCAATCTATATTTTCATTTTTTTTTATTTTTTAACTATAAATAAAAAAATCTTACATTAGAACTTAAAACATGAACTTTAGATTTTGTTTTCCATAAAATGTTATGTTTATTTATTAAAAAATGAAAAAAATCACTTTATAATTTAAAAAATAATTTGTACACGTAGGGTTGAAACTCTTATAGTAGTTGGTTGTTATTATTATTTTAGTTTACCTAATATTAAATGAAAAATATTCCTCCGATATACAATAGGAGTTGAGTGAGCCTCGTCATTGAGTGGGAAACTATAATGGATGTTTAAAATTCAAATTTAAAATAAATAATTGCATATGAAAAACATGGCAGTCTATTAATGTATAAATATATTGCTATTAATTATTTTAGTACCTAATTTATATAAGGCTCTATTTATAGTGTATAAACTATAAATTGGAAATAACATAAAATTAATATAAATTATTATTTTTTCACTATATAAAATAAGTTTAATATATTTGATCATAAAATTTAAATAAAACATTGGTTATGTACAAAATAAAAATGATACATCCTTTTTAAATAAAAATCTAATTGAATTCATACATTGTTGATATTTCAATAAAATATATCAAATACAAATAGTTTTTATAAAATATTAATTAATTAATACTAACTACGAGTAACTTAATAAACTAAACACACACATAAATACATATTTTTTTTATTTGAAAGTATGACCAATTCTAAGAATACGTAAAAGATTGAAATAAGATTTTTATTCATATAATTAAATTATAGGGAATTGAAAAATCCACGTGACCTCATTGGACTAGACTTGGGATGATACTCCAACAATTCCCTAGAACGATCTCGGGAATGAAAATTTAATTTCCGAAAAGGCCGGGATTAGGTAAGGTTAGGTAAGGTTGGTAACCTTGGGAATACCAAAACCTTTCAAAAATGACAATTTCTTTCAGTTACTTTTTATTATTATACAAACTATATACGACATATTTTGTTTTGTTTACACCCAAAAAAATAATAATGATATTTTTTTAGAACATTTTAATTTAACACACATTTGCTAGATCGTTTTGATAAGTTTGCCAACAATACTTTAAATTTAAATAATTTAGAGAAAAATAATTTGCGCTATGTGCTCAATATCGTTGACTAAATATTTCAGTTTATTATCTAATATTGGTTCTAGTTTAGCTACAAATTTTCAATTAAATACACCACAATAATCTCTAACTAATTACTGGTTTTAACGAAATTAATTATAATTTGTACAATTATTATTATTTAAAAGTTCTATAATTGTAGTGTAAAGTGTCATCGGTATATTATACTATAAAATACTTAGCGCAATAATTGTTTTTTTTGATAAATTGAATTAGGTAATCTAATAACCTGAAGGTAGGTACGTTAAATGTGGTAAAAAAAAATACTACTTATTGTTTCCTAACACTAAAACCTTTAATTGTGTGTTAAAGCTATTATTAATTATAAATTAATATTAGATAAAACAAAAAATAACTAAATCTAATTAACTTTTTGAATTAGAAATACTTTATTACTTTATTATAGATAATAAGTAATAGTGTTTTTAAATAAATCATATACGATTTGAAACAATAATTAGTTAACCAGTATACTCTGGAAAATGTAAAATAATAAATTATCATTTTAGTTGCGTATTGGTTCTACAGTGCAAATGTTTTTTTTAAATTGTTTAAAAATACTATACTATATATTATACAGATATTATTTAACATACTTTATTGTTATATAAGTATTCATTAGTTTTTTTAAACAGTGATATAAAAGCTTCAATCTTCAACTTGGTGGGGTGGTTCGTGGATGAAAATTGAATACAGTTGGTATTTATTAAGATGTCAAATGCAGAAAATGCTCAATCCTTTTCAAAAAATTCGGAAAAAAACTAAAAATTATGGAAAACTAGAATCATTTATGCTTCACTAAATGTTGAAAATTTGATATTTATAAAAAAAAAATAACGATTTTTCCTTAATTTTTTTTAAGGTATTTTGATGTTATTAAAAAAATATTAATCACAGAGATTTGCTTCTTTTTGAATTTACGTGCCGAATTTGTTATTATTTTTTAAGTAAAATAAAACTGTCAAAATATATTGATAAATTTTAAGCAATTTATAATACCTCGAACTTCTTTACACCATCTATGGTACGTGTGCATTGAGCCATTGATTTAAGTATAAATGCTAATTATATGTTTTTAAGTTAATAACAATATTACATGGCAGAATATTATAATTATAATAGTTGATAATATAATAAAATATAACACCCACTGGCCATTGTTGTCGAAGGTTTCATTAAGAAATTCACTGCCCGGGTTTATGTACTAATATTTTTGAAAACAAACGATTAGGTAAGAAATGTTTTTTAAATGTATTATTAAAAACAAAACATATATTATGTACAAGGTGTAACTCTATATGCATTATAAAATGTTAAGACTAAATGTTATAAAAAGCTAAATGATATTATATAGGTATAGGGTTTACTGTATTTTAAATAATTGACTTTATCAGTTTTCATGAAACGATCTATGTACCTGCTGATAAGTTAACATTAAAATATTTTTAAGAAAAAAGTAATTTTTTAAATGAAATTAATACATTAGGGTGATATGCGTGTTGAAATCAAATAGCCTATTTAGCTTGTACTGTACACCTGTTGTAGTACCGCTATCATGTATGTCAATCGCGTGTGGACGAAGAATAAATTAGGTTTACATCATGTAAACGAATAACATTTAAAATATATATATATATATATATATATATATTTTTTTTATTTTGCTGTTGTATAATATCGTAGAGAAATTAAAAGAAAAGATAAGTTATTTCCAATAAATGAGAAAGTTTTTATACTTTAGAAAATTGAGAAGGACTTACTTCTAACTTTGTTCGGCGCGCTAACTCAAAACAGAATAAAAAAAAATAAAATATAAAGAAGGGCTTCCGCCAAATTTAGTATGCGCATATTTTTTCCTGGGATATATTATAATGGGTGAATCCCTAAAGTTTAAAGAATATTGTAATCGGACCATCCCTGCTCAATATTCTGACCGAGTTTTTGGGGAAATTTCCTCACCGAAAATATTAACCTTGCTCGGCAAAATACATGTATTTTGTGTATCTTTTATTTCTATACCACATGTTATGCTCCCTTTGAGAGACCACTCCCTAATTTTAATATTTTATTATTATTCTATTTACTCTTTTTTGTGACTTTAATGGATCGTGTAAACCGCATTATTATTTAACTAACATCAATCGCATTATTTATTATTTAATGACATAATGACCTATTTAAACGAGACATAAACCTTCATAATATAAATATTTGATTTTATTAAGTTATTGTAGTGGCTAAAAATAATAAATCCAACGCAGTATTTTAATTTGATGTAAAACATTTTTTACATAAAACAAATAGATATAATATGACAATATACAAACATAATTTTATTTCGGTTTGAAAATATTTGAATGAACTATATAAATAATCATTTAAACTTGTATTTTATATATCTCATAAATAATATTACAAAAATATTCCTAATACAGTAAAGCTAAATATTAAACATTATTTATAATGATTGTAATTAATATGCATATAATGCAAAAATGTGTTATGCTGGATCCGATTTTATACAAAAAGAAGAAATCATTATTCTATTATAAGAAATATTAATGCTTATTGTTTATGAAAGTTATCGAGATTATTAAGGATAGTTGCTTTTACAATTTCATGTGGGAAATTGAGAAAATAAAATGCTTTTTTTCTATGAATTATGACATATGAAAATTGTTGTTTAATTCCAAGACACAAAGAATAATATTTACGTTGAAAAAAAACATTAAAATATTTGAAGAAAGAAAAAATAATACACTCAATATTTTTTATGATGACCAATTTTTTTTTTTTTTTTTTTTTGTTAAATAATTCTCTATATTTAACAGTTTTGTCAAAAATAGCAATGTTACACCTTTTTACCCTTTATTTTCTTTTAAAAGAAAACTTTACTTGTCCAAAATCATATTTTATAACTGTAAAAAGTTTTTAGAGATATTTTCCCACTCATCCCGGATGTTTTTTTATGTCTTCAAACACAAAAGAAAAGTCTTAAGAAATAACCGAGTTATATAATATATATTTTACTCATAAATAATATCTTAAAATGTGATTTTTAAAAAATAATTAACACTAGTCATACAACTGTTTTGTAATATTTATCCTCTTTTACTCTTTGTTAGATCATTTTATATAATTTAAATATAACTATTCGAATTCGTCCTAACTGGAAAATTTCAAATGTATTTAAAGGTTTTATACACACAAAATAATATTTAATGATATATTTATGACAATGTTATGATTTTTATCTAATTTCATGAGTTAAAACTTGCTTAATTTATTACGTATACGATTTGTCGAAGCCTAGAAAAGAATATAACTTAAAATACGACTTAATTTAAGAAGTGGGGAATGAATTTATATCTTAGTTATATAAATAGCTATTGCCTAATCAAAAGACTAGTAAGCAAATTTTATATTTTAATATAATGACCTAAATTAAATAAAATGCATTAATCATATATTACTAAAGTTATAATAAATGTATAACCTTATTATAAAGTATCTTAAATTATTAACGTTTTAAAAAGCGATTCCTAATATTAATAAAAATTTAATATTCTTATACATAAAATTAAATGAATTCTTTGTGCAACTAATATATTAATATATATAAATAAATTAAATAAATATCAATCAAGACCAAACATTGAGTTTTTTTAATAAATAAATTAAATTTATTTTTCAACTTTATAAGCTCAAAACTTATTAAATATTTTGAATTCATGGCAGTTTCATTAAATAAAATGAAATAGATAATATAAAACAACTGTAATACAATTGTAATTTTCTTAAATTTTGGTTAATACAAATGAAATCCAAAAATTCAGCTAAATCAGTTTCGATATTCAGTGTTAGGACCAAATAACAAAAAAAATCATTTGGTAAAGCTAAAGATAATAACATTTTATACTCTAAAATACAGATAATAGATAATCAAATCAAATGTATCTTTCTAAACCATAAAATATAAAAATAATTTATTCTGATAAATTACAGATAACTATTAATAAAGTATATAAAAATAAATTTAAACCTAATGATTACAAAAAATTAACCTCAATATACACTGTGCTTGTATAACACGGTTGTTTTTATTTGAATTTATTACGTGTTGTCCATCACCAAACATTAACTTCAAAAAACTATAAAATTAAGAATAAATAAGGCAATAGTATTATAAGAAATAATATTAATTTCATATATAATATTTTGTAGACTGTGCTATGTTACTTACAAGTTGCACCCAAGATAAAAAAAAATATAATTCATAAATTTTCAGACAATTCTGCAAAATGTTTACAAAAAAATTTATCTAAATAAGATGAAAGATTAATAAATAATTATCTAGATGAATCCTAACACTGAATACATGAACCCAACAATTATGATATTATGATACTTTAAAGTAACATTAGTCTAGAAAATATACCGATCTGATACTCATCTGACTTTGCATACCTTGGATCGAGATTAAAGCGTGTTGTGGTGTTAAATCTAAAATCAATAATATATAATTGAACATTCAATGGACGGTTTGAATAAGTGGACCACTGTTAAAAACACGCTTTCAAAAGATTCAAGCTTGCTAATATTTCTTCTAACTTTGCTGTCGGATGTCAGTATAACTTTATCCATAATCTTAAGATAAGCGATCGAAAAAAATCAAAATATGACATTTTTAAAGTACCACCTAAACTTGGATTTGAATTCTTAAAGGTGCTTAATGATACTTCTTAAGAATTCCTTCTAAACGTCTTAAAAAAGGCGTGCATTGAAAAATATAATAAAAATTAAAAATCACTGCATTCTTTGTTTCACTGAGAATCTAAAATGCAATAAAAATAAAATTAAAAGCATTGAACCTGAAATATTTTTAAAAGTCAAACACTTTTGTTTTGAAAACAATAGGTGATTTACAATTTAATTTTAAACAAAAAATACGTTAGTGGAAAGCTTTGGTGCATGGTTTTGTATTATATTATTTGAACGGTCGATAATTCTTTTTATGCATATATTATTGTAATAACACAGTAAAAACGTAAGTACAATAATTAATATTCTTATTTATTTTAACCATTTTATAATTTATTGAACGATCGATTTATTTTTGTCCATTATATTATATAAAATACTATAATAATATGGAACGTCGTAATCATTTTTTGTATTTTTTTTTTTTTTTTAAATACAATTATCACAATTATACCTTTAGCATGAAGTACCAAAATCATTAATCGTGTTTATCTACAATATTAAGTTTTGCAGAATGAAATGTGAGTATAGTGTAAATACGCTCAAAGTGCATTTATATAGCATGGAGCTTATGGAAGGCAAATAATTGTATATAAATTCCCTAGGGAAATGCAGGCACTATGGGATATTATATTATGCTCAGTCTAATAACAGTGTTAAAAATACAAATTAACTCTAACCAATCTATTTTATTGTCATTTAAAAATATTTATGAATGTAACATGACTTCTGAAAACTTTATATACTTAAATTAGAGGTTACATGAACTGTGAATTTAATAAAAATACTTATATTATTATAGTATACATAGTGATACATATAGCTTGTGTTCCTGAACAGAATATTTTTCTGAGCTCTTCGACACATTAAATAAAATTTTAAGTTAGTAGTTAATTAGTTATCAGTTTATCACTATAGGGCCGACATGTGTATCCAATTTTATATTGTTATTTGCTGCTCAAAACAATAACTAGTTTAAACCAAAATTTGTTTCATAACCTAAGCAATATTTTATTTTGCATTTTTTTGTATATTTTGGAATTTTTCCATTTTTAGTGTATATTTTAGGTCTTTATAAATATTGTAAGACATTTTTAACTACACAAATCGAAAATCACAAGATAATCGTCCAAAATTTATACAAACGTCAACATTCAGAAGGCTGTAAACCAAACAAAGTTGTTTAGGATTCTTATCGATGCTATAGTCAAGTAAGTCCAACGACTTGTTTTTAAAAGAGAATATTTGGAAACTTAAAAGATGAACAAAGGTGCAATAATATATGGTCTTCCCTTTTCGTGGAAAGTATTCTCTGCTTAAAACTTAGTCTAAAGTCATCGTAATACATTTTTTATTTCCTCCCGTACTGGGGTGGTTACGTTGTTGTTGATACACTTGAGTTGTTATTCGCAAAAAAAAGAAGCAACCGGTGCTGATATATTATTATCATTGCTTGTTTGTATTTTTCATTAGCTTTTTGAAATTTCTATGAAACTGTTAAGTTCTCACTTAAAATAGAACAGGAAGTATCAGAAAATGGAATATATGCTTACAATAGTCAACAAAGTCATTAGGTAGGTATTTATTCAAAAGTTATATAGTTCAAATATGTTACAAATATCATAACTTGTAAGTTAAAAATTTGGCAATATAATATATTATATCACACAATAAAATGTTTCACAAAGTGCATTTCATTATTGTAATTAAATTAATATGTAAATTTAAATAAATTATGATTTAGTGGACGCCATACCCAAATGTGTTATTTTCATCATACATACGTACAACATAGCAAATTTTCGTTCGGTATTAATTTCAATGTTGTGTTGTAAGTTGTAATATTAAAATGAATTAACATACAACTTAAAGGTAAGAACATTTTCTGATTTTTGACGTCGGTTATTTTGATATTTTAATTTTAAAACGAGATATAAATATGAAAAATACCACAGCATAAAAATGCTCATATCTCGCTTTAAAATTGAAATATCAAATACACCTAAGGTAAAAAACAAAAAAAAATCTTACTTAAAGTTTGATAATAAGTTTATTCACTCTTATATAGAAACTAACAACACGAAACTGGAACTGTTGAACGCTAATTTTCTATGTTGTACGTTAGCAAGACAGACACAGCACACGCGAGTACTTATGGCGTCCTTTTAAAAGAAAAATGTTAAAAGAAAGCGTTTGTTTTTTATTAATAAAATATTGTGTGACAAAATCTCTTAACATTTTACTGGTAATAGTTAGTAACTCTAATCACATTTTCTCCGGGAAACAGTTTTTTTTTTTATACATTTTGACTTCAAATAGTTTAAAAGACATCATTTTTACAAAAAAAGACTTACAAATAGTTACGATATCACTTTATGCCCTCGAGAATTATTTTCATTAGCAACGTTTGCCTCTCAAAGAGTTAATGTTCTTTGACATATTTATTTCTAACGTACAATCGAATAGCAATAAAACATGGAATCATTATTCACTATTAATATTTTAACATAACGACGATTAATTTAATTTCTTATAAATGTGTACCCAATAACTCACCCAGGAAACTAAAATCATTGTAACGTGATGTGCTATTAAAATAAATGATTTCATCAAGCAAATGTAATAAATGTCATTACAAATTATATCATACATGATCTAATATGTTTCTTAATATTACCATGAAAAAAATCCACTATCTACAACAGGTGGAAAATATAATATATTGTAATTCAAATATCACTTAATTTATGATTATGACTTTTAAAATAAATGTTGTTTTGAAAAGGCACTTTATTTAAACAAACCGTTTTATTGTTTAGGTAGGTAGTACTTACATGTTTATTTTTAACGTTGTCCAGTTAACAAATCTAATAGAACGATGGAAGTTACTCCAATATTATTATAATTAGTTACACGTTTTGGGTAATGGAAATAATGTAATTAGTGAATATATTTAATTAAAGAGTTTACCTATTAGGTACCTATATATTTCCAGTAGACATATCAGAAAGCGATGGATACACCACGTGGATGATAAGGCGTTCATTGATGAGGTCGAGGCGACCACGGACTATTAGCAACTAATTAAAATGGCTACGACATAGTAATTAGTCGGCCGTAATATCAAAACGCTTCATAATCACCAGACTTCCGGGTTTGTCTCCGGATAATCTCAAACGAGGGTGAGCTGTTTAATTAATTACTTCTCGGGCGTGTTTATTCAAATTTATGAACACATCGATAAGTGTACACCGATAAAATATAATAGCGGAGACCTGCAGGGTATGCTGGCGAGCTGGGCAAGATGACTAATTGATAATAAGTAAAAATAACTAATAGAAGTTTACATCGGCATTCAAATTTTTACACAAAATGAATAGATCGATGTTACGAACAACTAGATTACCGATCGTAACTGATGTTTTGTGTTTTTATTAACGAATTTCTGTTATTATCACACACACGTTTTAATTTCAAGGCATTATCGAATAACGGTTTTAAAAAAAAAAAAAAAAAAAAAAAACCCCC
>JACXSJ010000962.1:0-104078 GCA_014851325.1 Pentalonia nigronervosa | reverse complement strand
ATCGTTAACTTTACCTAGTACAGTTGTTTTATTATACATTATCAATATATTTTATTATAAATAAGTAACATTTATTAGGTACAATGCCGAGAAATTATTAAAGGATAACTGTACCTACGTGTAAGACAAATGAATACTACTATAAATAATAGATGATTATTAATGGACGTATTTAAATAAATTAATAGATGAACTATTTAATTCAATTTTTTTTTTTAATTAACGCACTACATATTTTATGAAAAATACATAAGTTTTTTCATTACACATAAATAATGAAAATCAAAGTTTAAATTCCATATTATGTCAACTTATCCCAACGATCCGACATAATTATGGATAAGATGACAAATTCAAAATTTATTTTGAACTTATGCACACGGCTCGATTACTTCTTTCAAAATCATTCACAATTATCATAAGAAACAAACATCTACGTGTGTTTAATTTTGCATTATTTATTTGATTACTACAAAAGTATCTACTAAAATCATCAAATAAATAAATAAATATAGTTTTAGTGTTTAATTGATCTGTTAAACTAAATATATTTGTAGATATTGTAATATTCTATAAGATAGAGTTATTATTAGAAAACAGTTTATACTTTAGTAGTTAATTGTTGTAAACAATGGGCCAAAAATCTCTACGTTCACCGTTGATTAAAACTTTAAGTATTATATATTTAATCTGAAATGTATTATTTTCTATAAATATACATTCAATAAATATTACAATATAATATTCTACTTATATCGCAAAATGATTTCAAGATTAAATAAACTAATTAATTTAATATTTTGAATTTTTAAATTTTATTTTATGTACTATTTATCTATATAATAAACTAAATTATCATTGCAAATTTATTGATTGTTCATCGTTTAACTGTTATAAAAATATAAATATATAATGCATATAAATATTAATATTTTTCTAATTTACTATGATTTTACAATCACTGTTTTTATATACTCGTATGTTCCTCAACGTATATAGAATATAGTTTGAAGTATATTTAATAATATTTAATAATTGAAATTGTTTTTCAAATAATGGTGTTAATACATTTCAAGTATATAAAAATACAAATATACAATCAATTATTTTTTTGGCACCAAAAAATAATTTTTTATACTTCCATTTGAAAATTTCGTTAATCGGTTATGTAGATTTTATTTTACGCGAAAATAAGAAAACGACGCAGTAATAGGCACTGCAGTTATTTCAATGGTATAGTTTCTGTTCGTAATGGAGTCAGAAATCCTATGAGACAGGGGCTTCGAGTCGTTAAGGGTTCTAAAAAAATTCTTACATCTTTCAAAGAGCTAAATGCTACTCATACAAACTTTCACTTATAGTAAAAATATCCAGATAGGTATGTTCTACTCGTCATAATATAAGCATTAGTTGTAAATGTGTTTTACAAAATTAAATGTAAAAAAAAAAAATTGTTAAAATGAAATATTCTTTTTTCTGTGGAAAATTGCATTACAAAAAATTAATACAGCTGTATAAAGTTATTAAAAAAAAAAAAAAATGTATATTTGGCCTTTTGATCGGAAAATAAAAGCTAAATACCTAAATTCAAAAGAAAATTAGATATTTTTTCCAAAATATTTTTCTCTTACGATTTTATAATAAATGTTTTAGTTCTAGAATCACACCAGAAACAATAATTATAGTTAGTCTGCGTCTACATATTTTAATAAATTGTATATTGTGTATTATTTGGAAAATATGTAACATCAAACAGCAATATTGAAATGACCACCTGTAAAATACTTCGAACTCCGGTATTAAAATATATTTAAAATTTTCTTAAATTCCGATAAAATCCAATACATTAGGCCCCTTAGAAACGACCGTGAAACGTCCTCTTAAAAAGGCTACAGTTATTATTCTAAATAATAATACAATATTTGATATAGACCTAATCTTCTAGGGCTTGGGTTGGATATAGATTTTTAACTATCCAAAAAGAGTTTCTGTATTTTATAATATATAATTAAAAAATAATAAAATACTATTTCTCTGTTTATTAATATTTCAATTGAAACGAAAAAAGGTTTAAATTTGCTCCTGTCAAAATAATATAGTAAACTTGTTAATAAATCAAAATCCGTCTTTTGAGAGGCTTAAAAGTACAGTGAGCATAATATATTTTGTCACGTGCCTGTCACAAGTCTTCCCGTGCAGCAGTGTATTATTTTTATGTACACCGGCCACCGATTAAAAATCAATCGGATTCGCTCGACGATTTAGTCCGAAGTGGTGATAACATTTCCAGATCAGACTCACAGACAAACACTAAGACTTAATTAGTCACACACAAACACAATACAACATTGTCATGCCAATATGTACCTGTATCCTTTCTCTTTGAAACAGCCATGGACATGTGCCACCGGACTTTTTCGTACTTAAAACATTATAGTATCTATGTATTATAAATTATATTATTAAACGTAAATGTACACAGTTTTTAGTAAAATAATAATTATTAAACAATTTATAATACTACCTACGTATTTTATTCATACGTTTTAGTATCGAATACAGTAAACGGAACACACAACGTACATACACTAGACAACGTGTGCGGATTAAACAACATTTAATAGAAAGGTAAACAAATATAAAAACATATTATGACGACTGGAATATCATCGAAAATTCTACAAAAACCAAGTAGAAGTAGATTAAAAAGAGTAGTATAATATTATTTCATACCATCTAAACGTATAAAAAATATTCTGAACTTTTAAAAGATAGCGAGTTTTTTTTTCCATAATTTTAAAAATGTACTATGACCAACACGAGACTAAGAAATGCATTTATTTTTAACATGCCTACAGACTGTACATCTCCAACAACATAATATGATAAATAGACCATTTTGACATTCAGTACACTTGTCTAAGAACATTGTCAAGGTCCACAAATACAGATAAAAGACTATCAAGGTTATGTACCTACCCCAAGACGTAAATACAGACAGACAATACGACGTGGTTAACAATGCTATCGATTTATTTCGAAAAATAAACTAAATTTAGTACTATTGTTTTAAGCATTAAGTCTTTTTTTTTTTTTTTAAGATCAAAGTGTAATGCATATGTTTTCTGTTTAATGCTATAAACGTATTGCATATATATATATAGCAACAACAATGATATTATGCAATATTGTTATAAGATACATAATTTTACATATTATGACAGTTTAACACGAAAAGGTAAATATCGTTATAACGTTATACAACGTGCCCCCCCCCCCCGTGGACTTTTTCCAAAAATGGGAGACCAGCCGCTCTGACCAGTCGTAAACGTTATAATATGCCGTGTCGAAACCGACAAAAATATATGCAATGACATTGTGCGTAGTCTGAAAACGTAAACGTCGCCACGGTCAGGACGACCGCTTAATATTGCGCTAGGCACCGCGGCAGCTGAAGTGACTACAATGTCGTGTCGACAAGCACCGAATGTCAACGTTATCGCATGCGATGGGACGCACCTGAATGTCAGCGTGGTCAGCGGTCGGTACGACTTGTGGCTGTTGGGGTCCGACAGCGGCGTGCCCCAGAAGTCGTTGGTGGCCACGCGGGCCAGCGGGCCGGTACCCAGCACGTCGGCGTTCATGGCCACGGCCGGTATGTCGTCGTGCACGAAATCGCCGCGCAGACCGTTCCAGTAGCACACGGTCACGGCCACGGCGACGGCCGCGTACACTGCGACCGCGGCTTCGGGCCACCCGTGTCTCGGTCGGGCGCGCCTGCCGACGCCGCTGCCACTGCCGCCGCCGCAACCGTGATGGTACTGGTGGTACTGCTGATACTGTAGCGGGTTGTTGTTGTTGTTGTTGTGGTTGTGATAGTGCGGCGACCCCCTCATCGTACGACAGCCACCACCTGTACCGCCGTCACAACAACCATGCCGCCGCGTGAACGGTCGACAATGATAATGTATTATTCTAAAAAGCGTGTATTCGACCAGAGTCGAGATGTAATGTTATTTCGTGGCGAATTGGAAAATAATGAATAAATACGATCGAACAAGAAAACCGTGGACCGTTTGCGTTTACTTTTTGTTTTAATTTGCATTCGATGCGACGGGGTCGGTACTGTTATTGCCACGATATCGCGTTACCAGGCCGCCCGACGTTGGACGGTACACCGCGCGCGGACGACGACCACCGTACCGATGCGCACGACATTGCGACACCGACTGCCGAGTGTGCCGAGTACGATGAGACACCAGCGAGTACTGACGCGCCGGCACGCCAAACTGCCAAAGTCCCGACGGTGGCCGCGTGCGCGGTTACGGTTGAACGGAAAAAATAACCGACGACGTCGTTTGCCCGCCCGCCAGAGGGCGAGGCGCCGCCGCCGCCACCGCACATGTCCACGGACGACTCTATTCCCACCACCGCCGCCGCCGCCACCACCACCACCACCACCCCGTCGCGTTACTTCTCCCGAGTTATACTATTATTAATAACACGGACAAGGCGGAGAATTTTTTCAAAATTTTTTTTATATTATCCTGCCCCCGCCTCTCCTCCGCCGTTGTATAGTGCGCAAAAACTCTGTTTTTTATTTAACTATGCTTAGGTACAACATAATTTATTATAATATTGAATCTCCTCCGATACGGAGTGAATATTATTGTCGAGTGTGTCAGACGTCAAATTTTGAATGGAGTTTTGAAATTATTTTCGGTTTTTTTTTTTTTTTGTCACGGTTTAGGGACACGCTGTATTAAATATTTTAGGTTTTCTGTCAAAGCTTATCATATGAGATTATCAATACAAATGGCTTGTATTTTGAAACAAATGCTTATTGTTTTTTTTTAAATTTCCGGTAGAAATGTAAATATTATGAATTTGTATCGTGCTTCTATTATAGGTAGTTAATGGTTATAAGAAAATCAAGTTGAATAATGATTTTTTTTTTTTACTACAGTCGAACTTCTTTAACTCGAAATCATCGACACCTCGAACTTTTTCCCCTGTCCCTAAATTTTCTCAATGTAAAAAAATCTCGTTGACTCGTATATTTTTGTGAATAACTCAAAGTTTCGATTTTTATAATAATAAAATTACGATATTTCCCTCTTGTATTTACAGTTAATAAATACAATAATTGGAACGATATGAGGCTAGGTGTAAAATATATTCTTTTCGATCACTATATCACCATGGACAATGACTTGAAAGTGTGCGGACATTTATCAGATTTAGACATTTTGTGATCAGTAAAATGTACTCAATCATCGGATGAAGAAGAGGAACAAGAATGTATTGAACCCCCCCCCCCACAATTCCCGCGAATTACAAAAGCACAGATGCATTATAACTAATTGAGGCGATTTATCGAAAACAAAAAAAGATGTCAGTGATGAAATTTTCGAAGCTTTAAATAAAATAGAACGATTCATTGCAAATACTGCGATCAACAGCAAAACTCAAACAAAAATAAATACCCTTTTTAAATAATTTTCTAACCTAATTTTTGTTTATATACATACTTTTTTAAAACTATACATAATAAATATATAGGAATTAATATACATAATATATTGTACTATTTTTTAAAAAAATACATATTTTGAAGTTTTATTTAGATAAATCGAACTTTTTTTTGGTCCCATCAACTTTAAGCTAACCAAATTCGACTATATATTCTATATGTATTATATCATTACATAATACCTAATAACAATTAATTATAATCGAAATTAAAAAATTAAACATAATAATAAGTTTTTTGTATGATACTGAAGCCTTTAGTAGTGTGCGTTGTGTACATGACAATGTTGTTTAACAATTTAACAGGTTTTCGGCCAAATTAACTCCAAGTCCGATAATCGAAATTATTATCAGATAGAAGCATAAAACAAGGTGATACATACAATATATATATATTTGTACAATATACGTCTAGCTTATAATTTAAAACGCTCGTGAGTCAGTCAATGTATATAATCTTTTTCAATTGGTTTTGTAAATTTTGTAATACATCATAGGAAAAAAATCAAAACGTGCTCAAGTATATATGGAGGGAAAGATATACATACAGTTGTAAAAAAATGTAATACCATTGATTAATTACAACTGTAAATTGAAATGTTATGGTATTACCTACCTTATGCTTTTTTTTTAATTATTTTCCTTAAAAATCCAATATATTTGTATATTAATGTTTGTCTTAAATTAAAATTCTACAACACACTGTGTTTTGCTTTATTCAAGATAAAAGTCATACAAAATCACCATGTAAAATCTACTGCACGTTTGCTGTAATACATTTTTGTACATCGTCTACGATTGATAGTTTTTGTTTTCATATTATACGAAAATTCATGCGACAAGAATCAAATAGCGGTCAATCTGTCAAAATCTTTCTCATTATTTTGGTATTGCTATTTGCTATTTGGTTTGAACCTATTTTAACAATCTGATCGTTCCGAAAGTTGGCATTTTTTGAAAAATGTATATAAATTTAATCTCTAACGTTCAGTATCTGCGTATAATGTATTTAAAAATAAAAAATGTATATTATAGTGCATTTTATTATTAAGTGATGTTGACATTTTGTAAAACTACTTAAATTAAATTATAGATTTCCAATGTCTTTTTATAAGTAAATCCTTCGTTTAATAATTATATATGATATGATATAATATTATATATACATTTATTTAACAATATAATCAATATCATAACTGGAAAACATTATTATACTTAAACTGACGTTTCTAATAATTTTTTTTTTGTATTGACTAAAATAATATTATGTTTTATATTTAATCTCAATTAGGTACCTATTATTATATTCTGTTATTTTGAATTTAATTATAATACATATATCAAGTTTTATTTTTTATAGTTGTAATTATGTAACGAAAATATTTCTTTTAATATTTACGTGTATAGTTTTTAAAAACAAATCAGCCCAATTGATCTTTATAAAATGGTCTGCCTAACACGAAGAGCACTATTCCTTGTGGTCAAACAATTTAGCAGTTTTATATAATACATATTTACTCTCCTGGAAAAATGTTAATCGGATAAATAAAAAAAAAAAATTATTTGTTCAACTAAGTGAATTGTTTTTATAATTATAATTTTAAACAGTAATACTATATCTTTTTTCAAATTAAAAATAAGTACCAATAGTTTTATATTATTTTAAACTGATCAATTTGTTCAATAAAGGTTTTTATTATTCGTTACTGTTATATTTGTTCAATAAGGGTTTTTATTATTTTATATTGATCTATTCGCTCAATACATTTTCCCGTGTTGATTTTTATTGTTCAATACGTTATCGTGGTTCGGAAAATATGCAAACCTCCAATCTCCGTTTAATAAAAAGAGACTACACTACATCTCAATCATGTTATCCCATTTCTTATATCATTATTTTATACATTTGAGAAATTATAATAATATAATTATGATTTATAACAATACTAATAATAATAATAATTCTAGGTACAAATAATAATATTTACCATAAAATTATTACAAGTCTTTGTTCCTGAATCATGCATTTTCGAAATCTACAATAATTTTTTATATGTGCGCATATTTGTTCCAAAATTTAAAAATACGACCTCGTGTAGGTATTTAAAATGTTTGATTGGCTTAAAAAGTCGTGGGAAAATGAGTAAAATTCCCTTATTTTTTCATTTTTTCAAATATTCTGTTCCCCTACTATTGTTCCTCTACTTTATCAGTAAACAATTAAAACTTTAGAATAGGACTGGTTTCCAAAAAAAAAAAAATAAAGTTGGTTAAATGCGTTTATTTCATACAGCTACTTAACTGCATATGACTAAATATTACAATAAATTCCTAATAATTTGATGTATATTTTCTTAATAATTTGGCCGATTCCGGATGTAATGGGATCAGAAAATTTGGCTGATAAATGTACCGGGAAGTCCGAATAAATTTGGCGGTGCCGAATCAGCTGATATCGGACGTATTATAATGACTGATACCTATTTAATTTTGAGCGAATGAAAAATGTATGTGATAAGGTTTTATGTCTAATATTATGTTTTCAGTTACATATAATGTGACGTTTACTTTATAAACGCATTTGAATCGAAGCTTTAAGTTAAATGTATGTCACTGGAAGTCTATATAATATTATTTAACAATCGAACACTAAAAAACGGTATAATTTATTTTATTATAAGTTATAATATGAAATACCTCGCCCGTATCATATTACGTATGTTCAATGGTTTGTCGACATGTTACGGTGACAATCATAACTTTTTCCTGTTCCATAATTAAATCTGTATCACAGGATAATGAGTATGCAATTATATTTTATGATGCATGTGGTTTGGTAGTAGCATATTGTATAGGTTTAGACGTTTAGTGCATATTATCTATTATGTAGTACACACTATTAAAGCTGTAACGAGCCATCGATTATCAACCACATTTTCCCGTGTTTATACATTTGACTAATACGAATCAGTGAAACTATTACAGTATTATTGCTGTAAATCCGATGCAATTAATAATTTTATCGTTTAACAGCAATTGAATGGGTGACACGTCGATTAACATAAAACAAATAGCCATGTGCATTCGTTACATTCTGTGCGATACATTCGTTGGACTCTAATGATTTTGTACATCACGATATTAAACTATATACCTAATTTAATATAATAAACGCAGGTAATACATTTATGTATTATTTATTATATTATATTCATAATATATAGGTAAACTAATTGTATATATTACATTAAAACATAAAATTGGTATATTTTAAAATTTAAAATAAGGTTAAGACCCTAAACAATGTTTAAATTTAAATAAAATAACCATTAACTAACAAATAAATAATTATTATAGGTAGATGATATTTATACTTGGTTTATAAAACTTTAAGTGTTTTTAAATTAAATATTTTCTTTATTAATTATATAAAAATAACGTTTAGAGCCTAGAAGGCAAGGCACTTTAAATAGTCATAGGTGTTTATGTGTTATGACTCTAAAAGTTTGTAAAAATAAAACGAATAATATTATAATATTGTTTAAATTAAAACTTTCTGTTAAGTATCAGTATAGTAAAAATAGGCATATAATCAAGAATTTATAAATAAATGCAATAAATAATTGTGAGCATCGATATAGATAACTTAAATAATATTATATTATTCATATTTCTTGTATTATTTCGAATTTTCAAACAACTTAAATACAAATTATTTATTCTAGTTTTAGTCACATTTAGGTATGTTAAAATATTTAAAAAAAAAACACTAAAATTAAAATTTTATTTTAAGCTGTATACGGATATTTAATTTTTAAAATATATATTTTTTTAATTTATTTAAAAATAATTGTTATTTTTTCAATGTTTATGTAAGTACTGGTAATTTTTAATTTGAATTAGAAAAAAACCATCCAATCGGTTATACGTATGTAGATATATTTATGATTACAAATATGTTTAGTTAATTAATATTAATGAAAAATAAAATGATAAACTAAAATAATTAAAATACCTTCCTTTACATTAAATTAAATTTAAGCAAAATATTTTTATATCTATGTGTTTGCAAAACCAAGAAAAAAACGTGGAAATCTTGTTTTAATATTTATTAAATATATTCAGTGAGACAGCAAACGAAATCGAGACAAGAAAAATAATCGAACCATAAACCAATTTAAACAACAATTTTTCAAAAATTCACGAATATTGTAAAGATTTACATCAATATAAATTTACAAATATAATTTGGACGATTATGTTGTATTATCTTCCCAAAATCCATTATGTAGTTTTGTAGTATAAGTAAAGGTTGTTAGTTGTATAATTAGTTGTACACTGCAATGAGACGTAATGTGGTGCGTTTATTTTAAAGTAATAAGTAGTTTTCGGGTCGTTAGAAAATACACCATTTTACAATAGGTTTGATTAAATTCACAAATATAAATCATAACAATTCTATATTTAAATTTTAAAATAATAATTTATTATACATAATCTACAGAAGATCACACATTGTTACTCTATAATTAATAAATTGAAGTAATTTTATCATTTTAAACCGAGTTTATACTCAAAACAAGAGAACAAGTTTAACGAGCATTTGTTGTAATGGATAGAAAGTACGTGCTCGTAGAAATAAAACGCGCTTTTCTAATGTTAATCCTGTAACACTATAAAAGCAATAAAATTTTACATTTCAACAAGAAATGGATGCCTTTAGTAAAGAACACAAATACACGTACTATTATAATATATAACTCGTGTTTATTCAAAAGTTACAAAAGGAAAATTTTAAAAAAAACGTTTTACACGGATACGTAAACATTTCTAAAATCGATTTTAGTTAAATAGTATGACGTTGACTGACCCTTAGAATGCCGGTCATTAGAAGTAATTAATTTATACAATATGTCATTGGTAGTCCGAATCCACACAAATCAAGATAATTGAAATGTAACGAAACAACGGAAATAATGTGGAACAAAATGCGACCGCTTGTAGAGTCGTTTACTCGCGTTAATATAAACACGTCTAAACACTCGTGACGATTACGTCGAGTAAATAATAAAATGTGTTTCTTCGTCGTGACGTGTCTTTTATTTTAGATCGATTTTCCGTCCTGGACGTCCGGCTAATTGACGTTTGGCCTTACCGGCGTTGTCCCGTACTTATGCGTCACGAATACAATTAATAATTGTCGTAAATAAATAAATAAACGAAAAAAAAATAGTCGCTCCATAAAAAACATATAATAATTGACGAAAACTATACGATTGGTACCATTGTATTATTCAACTCTGTTCCCGCGCGAAAGGGTCTGCCGGTTAACCGATATAACCGTACCGTGATGTACAATACGACGAATCATCATTATACGTGCTAAATATGTTTCAAACATTATAAAAAAAACTGTACACGTTTTTAATTCAATAAAACTCGTGCGCGATACCGCTAACCCGGCCGCCGGGATAACGGGTTAAATGTATTTTTCGTACAGTCCTCCCGTTATACGCGGTCATCACCATGACGGCGTCGGCGTGTTACATGTTTCGTAACGACTATTCCGAGGGTGCGTTCATCACGTCGTATTTACTTATATATATATATACTACCCCCGAGTACTAACTATAAAACCGAATCGATGTGATGTTTACAATATATATATATATATATGTATATTCTCTTCTAGAGAGTACACATAGGTATTTCGTTATATTATTTGTAACTAGTTAAACGTTAAACACGCTTGCGCGCGCGTGTGTGTGTGTGCTCGAACGATCGATATTTTATTTATATTTTTTTTTTCGTCCGTTGTTGTGTTAGTTTTAGTTTATTTTTATACTTATATTAGCATCTTTACTCGTATTTTTAAAACGATTTGTCAAAACTCGTTTTTTTTTCATCGAGTCTACTCTATTAAAAGTGTTTAACCCCGCTGCTCGAAATCGGTTCACATCATCATTATATCCATTGATTGTTAACAGAGGTTTCGTAATTTTTGAGTAAGCATCACAAATCACGCCATACACACACGGCTAAATCTATTGTCTGTTAGCAGATATTTATAAAACGTATATGTTATACTATGTCATATAATTGTTTTTAAATTGTTTTCTTAAGGCATTATTAACCGTGTGGTTATTAGCCGGCGTTGCGTATTGTACACAAAAAATACGTTGAATTCATATCACATTAGATTACTACTATATATTTGTACATTGTTTTTTTTTTTTTTAGGTAGTTTATTAAATTAAACGGTGGAGTTCAGCTTTGATTATAAAATTCTTTAGTTTTCTGGAAGTATCGGAAGTGGGTGCAAGTACCTATCTCATATATATATGGAAACCGGTAGTCTCCGTGATGCCTATTTCATTGTAATGGTGGAATTCGAGGAGTATGTGCTTGACCGTAATGATGGTGTTCTGCGAGTAGGGTATGAGGGTCGGTCTTCATAATATAATATCAAACAAATAATAAAGGGAATATAATATTATATTATGTTGATTAACTAACACTTAGTATTTAAAAAATTTAAATTGCGTACTATTTTATTGATATTTTATAATGGCCTAGGTATATGTTTCGCCTTTGGTTTATCCTAGCGTAATACTAGAATAACAATATGACGGATATTGCCGCGTTATCAAAAACGATTCGCTTAAAACTTTTAGCCGAAACATAAATCGTAAATAAACGGTACATTGCTTCACCGTTGTTACGCCATCGTTGTTTATCCATAAAATAAATACTCTCGAATCTTCTTTTAACATATTATATTATATATAAATACCAGCTGGGTGTATACCTGTGCATGTGACATGATAATGTTTTAATATTATAACGATAAAGCCCGTATAGCATTATACGTGAATAACAAGGTCGAAAAGAATAGACTTGTGATGTAATAAATTAATCACTGAAGGACGGTTACGCGCACACATGCTAAACGATTACTTAACAGATTAATTATTTTTTTTTAATATTATTATTATTATTAATAAGCCGCAACAGCATAGGTTATTGGCTTGTGACGTTAACATGTTTTGACAAACGTATGTAAAAATGACAAAATAAGAGAGACGTAGATTTTATATAAAATAATGTATCATACTTGAATAATAAATATGTTAGATTAGATTATATAATTTGGTTAATTTTAGGTAATTGAATATTATTTCCGTGTTAACAGGATCTGGGCTTAGAGCTTCTTCTATTTCGATTTTCATCTATTTCAAGCTTGATTCTGATATTCTGTGAATTTCCGTCAGTGGCAGATTAAGTGTTTGACCGTGGGAATTTCACCGCACGCTTAGCATTGGTTAGGTTCAGATCTGATCATGAGGTGTTTATAGGTCACTCAAGTGTGACCTATTCTTAGTCTTTTTGGGATTACTTCTTGGCGTCTTAGTAATGGAAGCTTACCATTAAACGGTGGCGTTTTTTTTTAAGTATTTTTCGTGTAAGGTACCTACTATTGTGTACAATTGATCAATTATTATAATGAATCCGTTTACGATATTTACCACAGTTTTATCTACTTCCAAGGGCCCTTAGAAACGGTGCACCTAAACCACTCACTTATAATAACAGTATAATTATTACAGGGCTGGTAGTATTTTCGGTATACCGGTAATTACCGGAATTTAAAAAATATCAGTATACCGTGATTTGGTAATTACCGTTGTTATCAAAAATACCGTATACCAACATTTATTAATTTTATATAATCATAATGACATAAGATATTATAGAATATTATAATTTTCGTTATGCTGGTACCGGTCTCTTTAATGAGTTTGACGTATTGGATTGAGAAAAATCTGTTTTTGGTGTAATGTATAAAACTTTAAATCACGTATGGAAAATAATCCAGTCCTACTTTATAAATTATATGCTGGTTCATAACATTACTGTAAAAAGGTTGAGAACCACTGATTTAGAAAACTAAACCTGATTGTAGAAGTAAAACAGTTTTACTAGAACCTTTATTATTTTTGTAGAAACTTCTCCCTCCCCTTTCGTAGTATCACAAAATATTTTAAAACTTTTAAACAATAATGAATAATTACAAACATTATTTTTAAAATAGATGTTAAAGTTAAATTTTCCTAAATTTGAAATTTGGAAACACTTATAAATTCACCAAGATCCGGTAAATACCGTATAACCGATAATACCGGTAGATACCGGTATCAACATTTTAAATACCACTAACCCTGAATTATTGTATGAAACGTATTTGCAAAAAGTCTGATTTTTTTTCAAACGATTGATTCAAAATAAAAATACCTCATAGCTACAACTATGATTCTCGCCGTTAGCGTACTACATGAATTCGATACACCTTTCACCTTTTCATGTTTCCGTGTGCTATTTCGTTATAATTTTTATTTTCGATTACTAAAACTATCGAATAGTTTGTCGTACCTACATGTAAATATTAAAAATAGGCATGTACGAAATAATATAATACAGGTTGGTATAAAAGTAAATAATAATAATAATACTATAAAGCACTCCGAATTCGTGTAGCGTTCGCGTTTTCATTCGAAATCAAAAAGTTCTCCGAATTAGTTTTTGTTTTTATTTCACGTTGGTATGAGTGCACAATTTTTTTTTGTAAAACCTATCGCATATTCGTACTACGAATTTCGTAGACCATGCGCCGTCATCCCCAGACAGATGCCGCCGGCCGAGGTTTCTCGTGCACACTCTACCCCACTCCACTCGGTATTCAGAATGTAAATAAATTAAATTGTTTTTTTTTTCATTAAAAAAATTCCGAGAATCTTTCAACAGTATTAACTTTTCTCGCTGCTGGCCGCTACAAGAGTACATGTAGTGCTTGAATTGGGAAGAAATTAGAAGGGGGATGCAAAATTGTAAAAAAAAATGTCCATATCCGATTATTTAAATGTTTTATTGACAGGAATATAATTAGAAGGGGTACGCATAAATAATTTCTAAAAAGAAGAGAGACTCCCCCCTCTCCGCGTCACCCCACACTTAAAGCACTGAGTATATGAAATCGTCAAAATCCATATTTCGATGAAAGGTAGTTTAAACTCATATCGATACTCAAAGATCGGCTGAATCACACCGTTTCCAATGGCTTAAAAGCTATAATAATTAAACAGGCCTAAATTGTTAGCACACTATAAATTACGATCGCCGGGTCGGAGTTATATTCAAAAATTGCTCGCACGGTGCTTATTTGTTTTTTTTTTTTTTCGTTAACCACGTCGTGGACCCATCATTTATAATAAATGTGAAATAAACACAAACTCTACATAAACCTATACAATCTACACGTTATATAATTAAATAGGAAAAATAAAGTCAGCAAAGGAAAATAAACAATTTTGATTTTCCTCATGACACAGTGTCTTTTAGTTGGACGTTACATGATTGGTGCATAATAATGAGATTATTATATAAAAAAAAAGTTTCCCAACAAGTTTACAATATCTGTTACATAAAAATATAAACCATACCAAAGTCCATACCAAAAAAAATGCAACCTAAGGCGTTTGTTCCCCTCCCTGTAACCCCCCTCCCCCACAATAGATTATAATCTGGTCTCTGTGTATAATATAATTCGTAAAATCGTATTAGTCATTGGGAAAAACGGATTAGTCATTACAAGTTTTAAATTATCAGACACAAAACTTGCAAAACATATTGCAATAAAATAAAAATAAAAAAAAAAGTTAGTAATTATTTAATCAAGTTATTTTTATTGATTATACAATTGTTTCGTAAATTTGAGTTAGAATGAAAAATAAAAAAACCAAGCTATAAAAATGTGACTTCATTTTCTGTATCAGTAACCTAATGTTTGTAAATTGAATCTCTTTAATTATTTTTAGTTACATAAAAATTTATCTAATATAGCACAATATAAATAATTGTAGAATAAAATTGAATGTAATCATTTATTAAACAATATCTATAATAATATTAAATTGTCTAATTTAATGTAATGTTTTATATTATGGTACATAATACGAAATTCGATATTGCCTCAATGGTTTTATCCTACAGTTGGTAGTTTCAGATTAACAGTTATTTAAAAAGTGTTCATAATATTTGTTTAGGTTATATGGTAGTTAAATAATCTAAACTTTATTTTTTAAAAATTAAAATAGTTTGCATCCATATCAAACGAATTTAATTACTTTTAAATTTAACTTCAAACTATACATATAAAAAATAAAATAAATGAATAATAGTATTTATATGAATTTTGAAATAGTGGGTATTTGAGTGAGAATTTATTACGAAAAATTGACATGTGGTTATAGAAAAAAAAAACATCAATAATTTTTTTTTTGTATATTGAGTCAATATCGAGAAAGTCTTACATATGGTTTAGCCCCTCGTACGGAATTCCCGTTTTCCATTACGTATATAAGGTAATTTTTTTAAGGACGTTAAAACCATTTTTATGCATTTATTTATATTCTGATTTTTGAAATTTTATAGTACGCCTGATGAAAGTTCAGATCAATAGAAAAAAAAAATTATAAAAAGAAACTTAGCAATAACGTGATTTCAAATAAAAATTACCTTAATCAATAATTCATCGAGTAAGTATAGGTATTAAAAAGCCATTTTTGTTTTTAAAACTGTTGTCATGTGTTACAGATGATGGTTAAATACATTTAGTATGAGTGGTTTTTGGCCAAAAAATTTTAAGTGAAGAGGTCCCTTAACGTGTTATCACGAGTCAACTATTCACTAACGACAATAATAAATTCAAAAATTGCGTGATCCAGAATCATTAAAGATCTGATGGTACGTCGAACGCGTTAACGATTTTCGGCAGTAATCGATTTTCTTTTAGACTGCAGACCAACGAAAAACACGGCTAGCGAGTATAAACTATATTATGTAGGGTTCGGAACACGAATTTAAAAAATGTATTGGTTTAAACTTCAAAATTGAACGCATTCGCGCCCACTACTAATATCAAAATCATTAAAATATGATAGAAAATATTAAAATTCTCTTTTGACCTATCGGTGTCACATTATATCACGTTATTATTATTCTTCACGCGCTATATCATAGTTAGCACTCAAATGTGATTTTTGATGGTATGTATTTCAAATATTGTTACGGTCGACAGACGACGGTGTCCGGTGATCGATAAAAAACATTTTTTTTTTTTTTTATCCAAAACATTAAAATCGTTTGAGTTGAAAAATGAACTTTCGTCGAAAAACGAATGCGTCCGTCCAAATCCTGCGGCATAATAACGGAGTAGGTCACCTCGTCCGCGGCGGCACAAAGTCTGGCATGCCGTCGTGTGCCGACCACAAAAAAAATGGATTCATAGTCTGTGACCGCGTCCGTATTTTCGCGAACTGGCAGCCGCGATTTTTCGTTCGTCGGTCGGTGTTTCGAAAAGAACGGTATTTGCCGGTCGGTTCTCGCGATCAAACCGTCCGCGAGTGCGAATTATTTTTAGGGACGGCGGTGTGCGGTGCGATGAAATTCCTAAAGTGGGACGAGACACGAGCCTTATAATATATAATATCAGCCGAGCGCGAGAGTGGATGTATCGGGCCGTCGGGGTGAGGCGCACAGTAGTGTTGCCTGTATAATATTATTATTCGCATGTTCCTCGATCGGTTAGATGGACAGGTGTTCATCCGCTTCCACGACCGTTATTGTCGTTACTCGGTCGGTATCCATCGTGTTGAATATTAAATTTACATAATATTATGATCAGTATCCCACGGGGTATGCCACAATATATTACACTTTCACGACTTTATATCGCATTTCAGGAATAAAAATAAAACGTATTCGACACGCATGGACGATGAGAACCGAACGATTGGTTTTAATTTCGGTATATTTTTAGTGCGTAATGATAGTTACAAAAGATCGGCCGCCCTTATCAGATATTGCCATATTGCCCAGTGATGACAGTATGACACCGTGACACATGTCGGCTACAGTGTGGTTATAGTATTAATATTGTTATTATAATAGTTTAGATTATTACATATGTGACCGTATTTTGATTTAAACATTCTTGCGTAGCAAATAAATATAGTTAATGTCAAAAAATATGCACTGCCACATTTTTTTTTTAAAAGCGTTTAAAATATGTAAATTATTTTATAGTTGAAATGAATACAATTTTAAATTGTAATATTGAAATTTTAAAAGTTTAAGACAAGATTTGAAATTGAAAAAACCGTTATCGTGAAGCCACATACATTTCCTATGAGCGAACGAAGTTTAAATTCTGACAACATTGAATATTCAAAGTTTAAATCAACTGTTTAGATTTTTTTATTATTTAACAAATATAATATATTGTAGAAACTTGAAGCATTCCATTTTTACTAAGATTATTGCTTTCTATACTCAATATTACGATTTTAGTATTTATGATTTAATTTAAAAATTGTTATTCATAGGCAACTTTATATCCACCATTACATATATTATGATTTACTACAAGTACACATTGAAATTTGCAAAATATTTTAATTAATTTTAAACTTTTTACACCACAAACCTATTTCACACCGTTCTACCTCAGTATGTTAGTATTGACTTATACATTTATAAGATAAAAAAAAACCAATAGCTAGTAATATTGTATAAAATAATATTTTAGGTATTAACTACTTTTTGTTTTGGCAATTTGTTTATGGCAAAAAATACTTCAATCTACCATATAAGTGTATAACACTATCTAATAGATGAATAAATTATAAATAGCAATATAAATATATAATAAAATATTCATAGAAATATTGCCTGGCTGACAGTGTCCGTTCAGAATCATTTATCATCGTTTTTAATGGTTTATCCTTAAAATTGTATTTAACGCATTCATATCAGTGACCAACTCAATGACTTAATGACAATGTATATTTAACAGTTGACACTTACTATATAGTAGAGTAACTTTTAAAAATAATTATTTAGATCCAGAGAACGGAGATACGAAACACTTCATAAAAAAAAAAAAATATCGTAAAACACAATATTAAGCAAATAATGAAATCAAAAATTATTTATCAGGTTATAATTAATAAATAATTAAAAAAATTATTAAACACAGCCTGTTTAAATTATTTACGAATATTATAATACATACATATAATTGTGTATTAATATACAGACTTTAATATTTTATAATATTATAATATATATTATACAGTATAATATTATATCTTAAAAGGACTATCTTAAAAAGAGCAATTTTTGTTTTCTCTCTTGGAGCCACGGGCATCATGGACAATTTGCGTTCATTAAAAATATTTTTATGTTGTTAGCGTTGGTATTAGATAGAATTGACTTATTACAAACTTAAAGTTAGGAATGTTATCTGTATTCTTACGTTAGACTTTAAAAAATATTTTAATTTTTATACGGATTATGAGTATGCAAAATTTTACAAATTAAAAACGTTCATGTCTCACTTTAAAATTGGAAATATTGTAAAAACTACCAACGTAAGAACACAGATAATTTTTTTAAATGTAAGTATAGTAATAGATAAATTCCTCTAATACTAAAGTTCATTACACATGGTTGGTTATAGTAAACTCAAATTTGCTGTTTGGCTCATGATTCAGAGACAGATAACAAATAGTGCGCTGACAACGTCTTAAAACATAGTAGGACGTGTAAATACTGCTCAAAGACATAATGCCTACGAAGAACAAGTAAATTATAGTAGATGTTAATGAAGAAAACATTATAATTGAATACATTTTTTTAAGCACCATCAGTCAGAACCACCATATACTATATGTTTACATTATTAACTTATTTTGTCTTAGTACCAGAAACTTAGTATATTATAATATCACATATACATATTATTTTATATTAGAGTATGGTCTGCGTTTTGTTATGCTGTGATAATAATATAATAAGACGTAGGTATGTGATTATTATATATTTACTTGTACAATAATTTATCATGCACTGAAAATATAGTCGGTACTAGACGAGGAAGAATTTATAATAAAGTGTTGTACAAACTACAAGATCTGTTAGAAGTCAAAGTTTCGGCAAAAGTCATGTGCACGTCAATAAATGCTACCTTTTACAAATTTAAATAATAAATATTTATTGTTGTGTATTTGACGTATATATTTACGCGTTGTATTACTTAAATGTAAAAAAATTATATTATTATTTTGTAAAATAAAAATTCAGTCGTTATTGTTGCCTTTGTATTACAATTTACATAATATATATTTATAATTCAGGTTTTAAAGAAAATACATTCATCCCTCCGCTTTGAACATAAAATGTCCACCGTGTACAATATTATTCAGTCATACAGACTACGCAACCGTACTACGAATATGATTATTTAAATTTAATTCCACAGCAGTCTTTTTTTTCTTTTTTACTTATGATATCACGAGCTATTATAATATAACAGTGACAAAGAAAAAAAAAATAAGCATAATCATGCATTTACTTAATTTCACTGCGCATATCCTATAACATTATATTTAGTAGTTAGTTTTGGTGATTGGAAATTTCTTTTAACACTTTGGCGTAGGTGCACCTATATGCTGCGTAATATCAAAAAACAAACAAACAAACAAGCACAACAGCCGTTGGGCGTTTTCAGTTGCCCACAAAAAGATAATGAGGTTTTTCCGAGGGACCTCCCTTATGAGTGATCAACAGCTTAAACCGCGGGCACGCAGGTCTATCACCTCCTCTCCACGGCGTGACCCTTATAATTTGACATTTTTCATCTACCAGCACGTCCTTCTTACCCACCCCTACCAACGCCCGCACGACGACCGCCGCTACCATATCGCTCTGCTTGTTGTAGTGTTGCTCCGTCATTATTTACAAGCAGAAAGGATTTTTACCATTCATCTTATCTTCACTACGACACCTGTTTTTGTTTACTCGCCCTTAAATTAGGCGTGAATAAATAAAACCTTATTGTAAATAAGACCGATGACTATAGCAGGATGGTAATATAATATATAAATATATATATATAGCGGTGTGGAATAGGTAACGAGAGCTTGATACAACACTCGGGTTATTGTTTTCTACCCCGATCTGTAACGCCGTCGTTTCCAAAGGTTAGGCTTTTTGTGGGAAAAATGCTGCGCTTACCTATATTGTACATTTTACACACTACACTACAAGTAATAATAGATACGTGGACCGCACGACATGTGATCATCAAATATTTACATCGACTATAATGTCGACCCTGTGACAAACGAAAAAGCCATGTAACAACAATACCAAAAAACAAATTTAAATGAACACCTTTTATTATTGTGCGTATCGATGACATTTGAATTTCAGAGGATTTTCAATATTTGAAAACTATTATATTTTTATAAATGTATTTGATACCTTGTTTATGTAGTAAATTAAGCTATATAAACATAAATGTACATATTGTTTAATATCTAAACATAAAAAATATTTTAGTACAATTTGTTCACGATTCTTCGAAATTTTAAACAGAACTTTAAATGGTAGAAATTGTTTACTTACAATTCGTAATAAACCTAACCATTATAACACATCTTGCAAGTATTTTTTAAAATGTATTCCTCTAAAATTGTTGACATGTGTAACAGCTTAGTGTTTTATATTAAATATTGTACATTTTTCTAATATTTATTTATTTTTGTGTTTAATTTTAAAGTGTATATATATATATATATATATATATATATATATATATATATATATTCTATATTAAGTATCGTATAAAAAATGACATGTGCAATTATTACATTCGTGCTTTATGTTTCTGTAATTCATATTAAAATTGAATAAATATTGACATTTAGATTACTAATTCAATATAAATATAAGTAAATTAATTAATACATTTATACATTTTTTTTGTATGTTATTATAAAATGTATTGTTAATATAATTAATACCTAATATTTTTGGAATACTAGTTAGGCCTTGGTCTAGTTGTTAACTTTTTTGTACAAATGTATCGTTTGGGTTGTATGTACGCTAGATAAAAAAAACTTTATAATATAATATACATATGCTATATAATCCTACGAGCACACAGGGAAAAAATCTTAACTTTCAGCTTAATTATTATTTGTGAAACATAAATTACAAAGTTCTAAATATTGAACCAATTATTTCATATAATTATATAGGACAACTCAAATGTATTACATAGGTTGTTAATTATTATTATGTAATTTTGAAACGGATAAATTAACATATTTTATGATTTTACTATAAATTATATTAATGTATATGAATCGTACTTCAACAGTTCTACTGACTTAAGTAAATTATTCATACTTGAAATGTTCTATTATTAATAATAATAATATATATTGTTGAAATAATTTCCTTATAATAATAAATGTATATAAATAAAATAAATAAATAAAAATATTCTAGAAAAAAATCATAAATATATTCTAATAAAAACATATGAGCACTTATAAACAAAAAATAGGTTTATAGATAGAAGTTTAACATCAATTCCAAATTGATTTTCAATAGCTATTGTAGCGATAAATAATTAAAAACTTGTAAAAATGTATATAAGAAATGTAATACGTTATCGTAATGAGTTACCAACCTATTTTTATATTAAGTATAGCACTATAGGTCTTCACCTCGTTTGGAAAGTATAATTTTAATGTCGTTATTTTCCATTGTGTGGCGAATAGCAATATAAAAGTGACGAGTACTAAGTCGACATTTGTCCGACGACTGTAATACCTAATCGTTATTTTCTCGTATCTAATTTCAATACATAGATAATAGTGTTCAAGTTACTTTAGTTTCTAATAATAACTGATGAAAGCCCGATAAATTTTACGATTATCTAACGATAATAATTATTACATTTTGCAAAATTACAAAAAAAAAAAAAAATCGAACATTCTCAATAATATTATACCGATTTTTCATTTTATTTATATTAATGATAAATTTTTAAATAATGTACGTACTTATAGATCAGGTAAGTACTAAGTATACACATAAAAGAGAGATATGATATATTTTAAATTTATATTTAATTTTATTTAAGTATAAATGTTATCTTATATGGATATATCATATTATATTAAAATATGGTACCCACTTGATTTTTTTTTTATTCCTTATTTGGTCGGTAAAATAATTAAAATAACTATTTGAATATCTAACATATTAATATATAATATAAATAGTACTATTAGTTATAGTAACAGTACTACATAATTTATACTTTATGTTTATATTCATGAAGTATTATGAAAACAAAACATAATGTTAAATTACCCACATGTGTATCGGAGTCCATGCACTTTTAGTAACTACAAAAACTTTCCTCGCAGGAAAATTTCTCACAGAGATGTATATATATATATATTTTTTTTGTGAATGAATACTTTATGCAAAATGGATTGGACACTGATTTTAAAAATACTTATTTCAAAATTGTAATACACGTCTGTATACCACAGTTTGTAGAGTATTTCAAAATGTATTTTTCTGGCATTATTCAAAATTAATTAAAAAATCAAAGTCCAATTTAACTTGAATAAAGTTGTCTTCTTTCAAATAAAAAAAAAAATATATATATATCAAAATCGGACTATTCTACGATGTGCGATAATTTTTCTCATATTTGATCATTGAAATGGTTTTATTTTATTTTTCTGTACGGATTTTTGTATGACCGCCGTGCCACGCAACTAGAAATTGTATGAATTTGTGTCCCTTAATAAATAGCCGGCTCCGACAGCTTTAATAGAATAGTATTTTTTTTATTTTTTTTATTTTTGTATAGGGAAGTTCATTAAAAAGGTACGTAACTCTCAACGTAAAATAATAAATTAAAGGCTTTTTATTTCTACGAACTAAATAACTATCCATTTAGGTTTTTAACGTATTTAACGACAAAACACATTATCCCTCTCACATCCTATGCTTATATTAATAAGTTAAAAAAAAATGTTTATTTAACATTTATATATATATATATATACTTACGTGACTTAATTCTTACAAATATAGAGTATAATAACAAAGAGAACTCACAATAGGTTGTTTTTTACAGGCCTGTTTTGTTGGGTCGATTAACGAGTGGATTTACGCAGGCATAGTTTTTAATGCCTTTGGCTAGGGACTTATATGCGAGATTTTATTCTTGTTCATTTTTCTATCTACCATTTTTGTGCTTAAAAAGGACTAATGATTTAATAATTCGAATTAATACTTAAGAAAATTGTATTCACAATATTACGAGTCAAAACGCTTTCAAATATTGTTTAAGATGCTTAACAGATATTTTATGACAACTAAAAGAATAGAATTTGGGGATTTGCGGGTTTAACTTATCATTGAGAATGTCCACTGTAATGGAAGTGTTGAATTTTAATTAAATCATAAATCATTGCATAGGAAAAATACATTTTAGCAGAAAATATTATTAAGGATATTTTACAATTACTTTAAGATTTATTCAATAATTATTTAAAAAAAAAAAAAATCATGTTGATTGTTTTATCTCGAGCTTATCAATCAAAAAATACTAAATAGTTTCAAAAACAAAATAGATAATTATAATGATTCGATTTTATTTTTCCATACAAATCAATAAAAGTAAAAATAATCCTTTTCTAAATAGTTCATTTTTTAAGATTTTATGATCATAAAATTTTTATATGAATAATATTATTGTTATTTTATAAACCTGTAAACTCTAAAGTAAATTATTATGTATTTAAATTACAATATCTAATAATAATTATTTGAATATAAGAAGTTATTTAACAATAATTGTATATTGTATACTTATTAAAGAATTAGTATTTTATCTATTTAAATAGAAATATTTATAGAAAGACATAGTAAATTAAAATAGTGAGATTATTAAAATAATAATATTTATATTCATTAAATATCGTGTGTATAGTTAATTAAATGGAATTACTTCATAATTTAATTTATAATCCTTCAGGATATATTTCTATATAAGTTACTATTCATTTTGAGACATCTAATTTATAGTTTAATGTTTTAAATTTATACAACTCAACTGTAGAATTATTTTATACATTTTCAACTCCTACTAAAATGTCTATGTCTTTGGTTAATTCGCATTATGAAATCGGTTAATATGTATATTATCGATCATTTTGTTCGAATTGCATAATATTTAAATTCTTTAGATGTTAAGTAATAATTGAGATATTGTATTCACATTTTGCTGTTATTTCGTTCAAAATAATTGAAAACTAACGTAGGAAAATGACATTAAATATTTGTTTCAGACAGTATAGTCTTCCTTCGGGGCTCTTTAAAAACATCCCGTGAGCTCCTTCAAAGTTCTGTTTTTGTTTTGTCTCTGTAACCGTTAATTAACGTACTGTTTATAATGGAACAGCGTATTTGCCGACCACCCCGATCTGATTATGTGCTTTGTTAATGGCAATAAATTGCAAACTCGTTTGTTTTACATGTTTGCATTGTATGAATTAATAAGAACCTAAGGTAACAATGTTTTTTTTTACGTTTGGGTAGTAACTTCTTCAAATAAATATATTACCACAATATGTAATGAACGGTTGATAAAATTATTTCGATACGATATTACCTTAACGGAAAATACCGACTAAATTAAATGGAGATTTAATAAAGCACTTTTCAGATACATTTATATTATAATATGCTTATTATACACAAAAATTAAACATTTGTTTATTACATTTGTAATTGTACAAGTTCTAAAAGACTATGTACAATTAAAGATATTATATTAAAAATAATGTATAAAACTATTGATGTATTTCATATCAAATCATTTTTTATTTTAAAACGAAAGAATATTTAAATATTTTAATTCTTGTTGCAGCCATTTTGTGTGGAAATAATTATATCAAGTACCTTCTGTATACAACTTCTATGAACATTAAAACTGCATATCTATTTAAAGTATTAAACTAAATAAATGATAAATATTTAACTTTCTCAAAAAAAAAATCTTTTCTTTTAATATTTAACTAAAATATAAACTATATAATATTATATTATATTGTATATTCATCATTTGTTTGACGTTATAAACAATATAACATAAAAATATAAATTTTTGAATTTACTATTTCGTATTACAAATGTTATTTGTAATTATAAATTTAAATTTAAAATCAAATTAATTAGAAATGCTTTGCAAACATATTATTATAACTAGAGAAACATAATTTTATCAATTTAGGTTTCTTTTTTTATTACACTAACAAAATTTGAAAAAACTAAACTGTTGTATGTATAGACTTTTAACTAACATTTGTAATGATGTATTTCATTTTTTTAAAAGATCTGAGGCACTAGTTAATTTGATTCATTTCAGAAGATTTCTTGGAATTTCTAAAATAAAAAAGTTTCATTATAAATTTATTTGTATTTTAAGCAATGTAGGGAATGCAATTATTAAAGTTATGTTTTTGAATGTTTTTGCTTTTATGAAAATTTGATTTATTGGCATTTACCCAAAGTTTATAATACATAATATAGTACCATTGGTTCAATTAGGTTTGAGTACAAATAACTTTTAGTTCAATAACTAACAACACTAAATGTATGAAATTTAAATTCTAATTATTTTAAAATACAAATATTTTGTCGTGAATATAATATATTATAATCAAGTATAAATATTGTGTTTATTATTCATAGACATGAGTTTATGAACTAACTCTTGGAAGTATTATTTAAATAATTTAAATGAATATTTATGTTTGATGAGTTTACACAGTTATATAATTTGCACAACACTTTGTGTAAAAAGAGATCAGGTAATTTACTTATTCTTGAGATTAAAATTAAGGTTTAACTAATTTATAGAGAAAAATAACAATTGTATTTTAAAAGAAAATTATAAAAATGATATAAATTGTTAATCTAAAAAAAAAAATGTTTTTAATAATCAGGGAAATTATTTTATAGAATCTTTTCAAATTTAAATAATAGATAGAATTTTTTTCATATATGAATGATATAAGTACTTACTTATAGTTTTCAGTAGAGTAAGTTTTTTTTTTTACACTTATTTCTGAAATTTTAAACTTTTTATTTCATATTGTGAAACCCTAGGAATGTAATAGTGATTCATTTTTTTTTATTCAGTGATCGAAAACTCTCGAATTCCACACCCTAATAAATTCACTCTGTCAACATTGTTTCCGATAATTAGAAAACTTGCAGTGAAACGCTTTTCGAAAAGTTTCTGTTGATTTATTGAAGTGTCTGCCAGTTCAAGGCGTGTAAAAAAATGACTGAATAATCTGAAGGGACAAAAAATAAAAATAAATAAACAAAATTAAACTAAACTCAAAAAATTTAAAAGTTGACTCACTGGTAGGGCAAACTAACTAATCCGCTTAAATTAACATTTTTTAATGGTGGTTACTTTAATAATACTACAGTCAGTTGGTATAATCTCATTTTAATCAAAGCTTATTTCTATTTGAGTGAATTTTCACATAATTGATTTATTCTTTTTGATCCTATTCGTGTATAAAAATAATTTAATATATTATGAATTACAATTTCAATTAATCTCAATGTACCAATAGTGTAATTTTAAGAAATAAAAATCAAAAGTTATAATAAATGTAAATGTTTTCAATTAATTTATTATAATAATACGAGTTCGTGTTATCTGGATATTTATATCATAATATTATGTATTAATTTAATTTAATATTTTATTATAAAATAGCATTTATTCAAATTTAATGTTGAATTCGAAGAAATTCGCACAACTTTTGCATAATTTACATTATCAAACCAAAGATAATATAATATAATTTAATTAATAAACATTTATTCACGCTTGATAATGTAATGTACTAATAATTACTATTCGCTATGGCTATTATATATATATATATATATATATATATATATATATATATATATATATATATATATATATACTGTATAGGCATGTAAAATAATTTTTCTAAAAAAAATCTTTCCAAACCCTCATCATACTGCGCATTACTATGGTGGAAGTAATACTACGCAATTACTTAATTCAATGAACATCTAAAATGCAATATGTAAATATAATCGCAAAATATTTACATTGTTAATAAAACATTTTATCTTATTTTTGGGTTGGGCCCCAATAATAGAATTTTTATACTCTATTAGTTAGTAAGGTTTTTTAGTGTTTGAATATTATACTTAAAAATGTAAACTGTTATCAGTTTTTCCAAGAAAAAATTGGTTAACAAGTTTCAATTCAATCGTTTTATCTATAATTGTAGTGATGCAGAGTTGATTATTTTAAAAAAGTTATTTATTTTCATATTACTTTCCCGTATCATCGTAAATATTAATAAGCTAAAACGTCCGTTAAAATATCAAAATATTCTCATAAGCCGAATTCACAGCTACGTCGTCTATCGTATTGTGTGCCTTTTATCGTATTCTAGTTGCCATTTGTAATCATGGTATCATTCATTAACCATGTTCTACCAGAAAATTTCCAAAATTTACCAGAACTTAACTTTTGGACACGACATGACAGACGGCATAATTATTAAACCGACATTATATTCGACTTGTTAATAAAATTAATAGTTTTAAACCTGTTATTTTATTACAATGTTGACCATATTAAATATATTTCTAAATAAAACTAAAAAAATTACAAATTCTTATTTTAACTCTTTAATTTTTTTTCCAATTACAATGATGTTTTATTATATTTCAAGTAACGATATCATTATAAATATTTATTTCTTGTTTCGAATTGCGTAAAGCGATATGTGTGTTCAAAACTACAACTGTCCCGTCATGATTTTTTCATGAGATTTATTTAAATTTGTTTTTTACACTTTAGTCAAAGAGCAAAATAAGTGCACTTAAGACATTTATATAGGTACACACAAGATGATTTAAAAGCTTTTTTAAACCCTTTTTTTAATACATGCATCGTTGATCAATATTCCGTGCGTCTTCTGAATGTTTTATCTCGTAGATTGTGTGTTGAATAAATTGATAAATATTTTCCATTCTAATCTCGAGTCATAGACCAATACTCGTGATTTCCTGGTACGTTATTCAGTTATAAATTATTTAATATTTTTTTTCCAATCATTAGATACCTAACTTGCAAAATCCGTGTTATCCTATATTGTATGACAATAATTAGTCTAGATAATAAGAGAATGGTAGACCAGCTGAACGTTTTATATTGGTTGGCTGTTATGGACGCCATTTTCCGTCCAAATAATTATGTTTTATTCAAATCGTGTATAAACAATACGATATAAGTCACCATTTTTTTAAAAATAAGTAGTTTTATTTTACAATATTTTTAATACCTATTAGTCAAGGTGTAACAAAAATACCTGTTTTATAAAATATATTTTGTTCTAATCAATATTTTTAAATAATAACAAAATAAAAAACCATCAAGATTTTTCCATTCAAATTATACGATTATATTACGTTACCATTAAAGCTGAATAATATTTTAAAATTATTTTTAAATATAATAAATGTAGTTATGTGCATATTATATATGGATATCATACATAATATATATATTATAAAATATAAACAGTTTGTATGAATTAAATTTCAAACACAAAAAATGTGAAAAAAGTTTAGACTAAACATGGATGCTATCTACTCAGTTGACCACTTTCTTATACTTAGGCTCTCTAATTATAACGATGGACATGATGACAATGTAATTGATAATTTATTGTTTTGTACATATTAGTAAAAAAAAGAAGTCACTGTTTTTTAAATTGATAATTGACTAAATATTTATTTGTATGTACCCGTTATATTTAATCGACTAATTTATTCGAGAATAAATAAAATAGGAAATTATATTCAGTATTTTTCCCGGCCTAATGGTTACATTATTAATTTTAAGTAAATATAATTAAATCTGAAAAAAAAATATTTAATTTGTTCTATCTTTAATACGGATGGTTAGGTTATACATAATATTATATACATATATATTTTATACTGTTATATTTTATATATATATAGAGAAAGAGAGAGAGAAAGAGAGTGAGAGAGAGAAAGTGAGAGAAAGAGAGAGAGAGTGAGAGAGAAAGAATTAAACATTGGCACGCCAAAACAAACGCTCTTAAAACCGACTGCCGTCGGGCAGTTACCTACTCATTTTCGCTGTGTGCATTCTGTTCAAACAACAATAATAATAATTCACAAAATGTTCAAATGGTTTACAATTGGTTCAGTCAACGCCTAAAGCATTTTAATACCAGATATATCATATAATCTTAATACCATCGTGCACAAATCTATAAAATATACTGTAGTAAACACTCTGGAAAATGTATTTCTCAAAAAAAAAAAAAAATATACCAGTTAATGAGGTGTATTTCCTTTTTTGTTTCCCTCTTCAACTGATTTTTCTTTTTTTCTTTTAGCGATGAAATAAAATAAGAAACTAGGTAAGGGTTTTTAAATAGAACTAGTTGACTTTGGGTAAAATTGACTATTCGAGCAGAAATTATATAATATATACACACACGTATATATATAAAGTATTGAGTGTACATCGGTGTCCTTTGATGGTTGAATATTCAATGGGAGCTCCGGGCCCTAAGCTAATAAGAATAAATAAACAAAACGGAAAAACTAGAGAGATTTAACTATTTTACTTTAGGAATCGATCAAGTGGAAACTTAACCATCACACTGCATTCAAATACAGCTTTTTCCCTACAAAACCATTGATAGTGAAAAAAAAATAGGACCGGAATATGCAAATAAACTAACACAATATTACAATGAATCAAAAAGATAAAGAGTGGTTTTCCTTTTTGTATTTTTCATTTTATTTTAGTAATTATAAGGTTTATTGTTTTATGAAAACGATGAAAATATTTTTTTATGAATTATATGTTGTGTATTGTAAATCTTCATAACATATTTGTTGTCCAAACAGTTGAGAATATAGTACAATTGATTCCATTCTCTATGTCGTCTACATTAATTTACCGGCTAAATAGTTTAGATAATGTTATTTCCAAATTCACAAAATTGCTAATTTTACAAAGTCGAACATTTTCCACAAATTTGGCGTAACATAGATATATTATTACATAATATATTAAATTCAAAATCATAAAAATGAAAATATAATTAATTTTGATTTGATTACCTTTAGTAATTTTATTTAATATTTTGTATATTTTTAACGTTTTTTCGATATAAATTTATTATACAAATAATTATTTGACGAATATTTAGAAAAATTCATTATAAATTAAATAATTCACTGTATACGAAAAAACGATTCTGAATGAAGAGACGGGTGAATCAACATTTATTTCTAACTTTCTACGGATAGTTTAAAACATATTGTATTTATAATAATACGTTTATATTTTCTGAATTCGGTTGGTTGAACTCAATTTTATTTAAAACATCGCACATACAACTCATAAGTCAATACCAAAGTACAGCAGAATAAGGCTGGCGATGTTTCAAATGTCGATAGGTTAGATTAGTAGCAGTATCTGTATACTGCCGGTATCTATGGTATTGACGGTTACACGGCTGCAAATACCGAAAATACCAGATTTCGGTAATCTGCATTTCCAGTGAATTTGGAATTGTATTACATATTCTTGTTTACTTTTCTCATACGTATCTATAACGATGTGTTTTACTATTATGAGGGGGGGGGTATCCTAAAGGTTTTATAAGGTTTCGCCGGTGATAAATAGATAATCAACTTTTAAATGATCGCTGATCGTAATTTAGTTAGACTTTTATTATCATATACTCGCGATGTTATGTGACTTTTCACCTGCTTCTAGTTTAGATGTGTTACTCTTTGTAAACTGACGTTGTTTTTTCGTAGATTTACATTTTGCGTGCATATTTTAGATGAATTCAGTAAGACTTCTCATAAATCCTTAACCTTGATAAGCGAGACAAATGCAAAAGAATATTTTGACAATTGAAGATGATTTTTTTTTTTGCGCCACTACTAGCGTTTATATGATACTACGTCAACATAATATAGTATGGTTTTAAGGGTAAGCATGATTGAATAGTTTCATAACCTGGACAATGCTATAAAGACCGCTCGAAGTCTGGAGACTATTCTGATCCTATTATTATAGACCTAAACTTTAACCGATTTAAACTTACCATAGTGGTTGTGTATAAAGTTATCTTATTATCTATTATTATAGTATCTATCTTCTACAGATAAACGAGTCTTTTAATACATAATATTATATACCTAGTTGTAGTTTTAAAATTTTTATTTTTATTATTATTATCGTTCAGGTTTACTTTTTAAATCTTAATTTTTTTTTTTTTGTGATGAAGAATGTTATAGCAATAACAATTTTTATTGAAAACACATAAAAAAGAGAAGCAATACGAGTTATAAGTTTATACTGTATATACTGTTCAATTATATATATATATATATTTTTTATTGTTATAAAATTAACATATTTTGATTAATTTTAAATATGGTTTTATTTTTACCAACTTAAATTAAATAATAGTTAGATTATAAATCCTTATTAAAAATATGATTGTAATCAATATTACTTCATAAATTCTGCCCACCCTCTGACCATTTTCTTTAATAAGTTAAAGTAAGGTTTTGCTATTGGTGTTTTTAGCTTTGTTTATTGATAGTATTGTTTTAGGTTTATTTTGTTTTTACTTTTATATGTCTTGATAAAAAGATGAAATATTTTTGAATTTTCTTCTTAAAAAATATTTTTTGATTATTATGTTATATATAGTTATGACTTAATTACATACAAAATACAATACCTACCTGAATAACACACTAATAGTTTTTATTCTAAGCAATTATTTGTAGTTTTTATATCGATTAATATTGATATAAACGTAGAAACACTGTAATTATAAACTATCGGTTTATTTTATGTGTTCAGTGGAAAGTATAAAATAACCATGTTTTAAAATATTAAATCATACAAAAAATATAAAATTTAATATTTTTTATTGTAGGTGCATACATTGGATTTTTATTTGAATTTGTTAGTACTCGGGTCTGGGGTAGTTATTTTTTCATAATTGGGTCACCCTTGTATGCTATACAGTAATAACAACTTTTTGAGTAATTGTGTTTTAGCGAGATAAAAATTAGATAAATAAAGTTTTTGGTACCATAATATACCATGATATTTTTATTGGGATATTCTTTAAACAATGAAGTGTGTCTTGATACGAAAGGGTCGTTCACCGTAATCAGTTTAATGTTAGCCGCTATGAATGAAAACTAATTACGAATATGTGGTGCTTATTCTATTTGGATTTGAAAACGTAAAACGTTTATAAATTATAAGTACGACTTATTATAAATAAATAAATTGGAATTTATTATTTTTTAATATTTAAGTTAAATAGTCAGTATAACAATTGATAAGACAATAAATGAAATACAATTACAATATTGTTGATTACTGTTTCAAAAAGCACGGTGAAAATTTTAGTAACAAGAAGCCAAAAGTAAACATTTTATATTTTCGATTTGGTGGCTTTTGTGTCGAGTATCGTAGATGTTTTGTTTTTCGCTTAGTTTGACCACACTCAACTGTGCTTGGTACGAACCAACCGTACGTCCTTAGAAGCACACGTGCACGCACACAGTACATATTTATAAGCAAATAAATATATGTGTGCGTATCACTATTATACGTGCTTTCATTAGAGCCATAAATTCGCTTAAGAATAGAAAACGACAAAAAAGCATAGCGTTTGCTTGAGTGCTAATTTGGCGAAAAGGGAATTAGTGTTGCATTGGCGAAAAGCCGTTGGGAAAATATATTATATTGTGTTATGCGACTATGGGGTGGGTGGGTGGGATGAACGCACTATCTGGGCTTGGCGCGAATCCAAACGGCCTCGGAATCCACTAAATTGTAGCTTATGTATGGATAACCGTTCCCAAAACGGCGGCGAATGCAAAAAGTTTCCTTTTAGTCAAAACACGCGGTGCGGGCATTTGTTGGCTCGAACGCAAACGCCAGAAGGTCCTGTGACTGTAAATCTTTGGCCGTTCAATGTCGTTTGGCAGTCGGTTTCGGTACCGTCGGCGTCGGCGTCGGCAATAATGCGTTTGTTACCGTTGAATATTTCGTCGGAACGTTTTAGTCACTTTTATATTGCAATATAATTAAAAACAGGCATTGCGTCGTATTCGTTTCGTGATGAACGGCAATAATGTGGCGCGTACGCGTTTGTCAATCGTACCGTGTTTATTATTGTTAAAAACCGTGATGTTTTGAGTTTGATAAGACCGTCGTTTATTTTACCTGGCCCAAAGTTTATCTTGCCGCGGACAGACCACGAACGAGTCGTAATATTACACGAACATGGAGCGATACTTGCACTCTAACCGCGTAATAAAGTTAATCCGTGTCCGCATAAAAACCGTTATGCTAGCTCGGCGACGCGAGGCGACGCGAGCACGAGAGTGTAGTCGGTTCACTCGTGTCGTCTCGTCTCGCCTCGCCTCGCCTAGCACGTGCTCCGTTCGGTGTCGGTATTTTGGTCACGAGTCAAAGGACACGCGGCTCGAGGCGAGGAGCGTCAACTACACTCTCGAATAGTCTCGCGCGCGCGCGCTTTGCAACCTGTCAGCTAGTCAGTGTAATTAACTATTTTTTACAACAAGAATGTAGATGGTCGACTCACGTCGATTGGGCGAGTGTATAGGGCTAGCGCCTCGTTCAACCTCGCGACGAGGCGAGCTCGCGAGAGTGTGGAGGAAGCATTAAAGCGGAACACGGCCACAGACGTTATAAATATATTGGTTATTTTGGAAACAACGCCACGAGAATTGTCGATTTAGTTTTATTTTTGTCAATAGTTCCGTTGTTGTCTTAAAAGCATGCGCCATACGATAAAATACGAGTAAGAACAATAATAATGACGATTATAAGATGGCACTGACGGCAATCGAGCGTAACCTGACATAATCGAGTTAACTTCTAACGGGTGGTGGGTGTAGGCACTGCACATACAATATGCGAAACACATACGCGTAACAATGCGGTGCCACAATAATAGTTACAGCATCGCAATATATGTCGTAATATTATTGTTTTTTGTATTTTATTTGATTAGCTTCTTGTACGGCGATTGTGATAACTCTACAATTGTATTAATGTAGCATGTGGTTCATATAACAGTCGCGCAATTAGAATATTATAACAGTTTTATCGAAACCGATACGGCGGGACAAAACAAAAACAATATTAGTTTATCGAAACGTTCATTAATGATAATATTGATCCAATATGTAAGATTATAAAGAAGTGATAATGTCATGCTGTGGTAATGACGGGAAGTGAGAATTTATTTATAATTACTGTTAACGCGATTAACAATGGGCTCGGGAATGGAGTTCTTCGAAAAATTTTGAAATAAATTTTTGTCGATTGATCGGAATATGTAATATTACATTAAGAGGCCGGTTCTGGTAAAAATGAAACGTATACAACGCTCGAGAGATGGCGTTGTGCGCCGTATGCCGCCGTCCAGGAAGGCCGTAATAACCACGCGCCCATCGTCCATGCATCGCGGTGTTCGCGCGTCGTAATCGCGGGAGAGATGCATTATTATTTCACAGACCACCGTTTGGAACGTTTCGTATCGGTGCTGCTGGCCGTTGCGTAAACTGTCGCCCATGTATTTCTAACGGACTATATAGTACGCGGCTCGCTCACGCCTAGCTCACGAGTAGCAACATGTTTATGAATTAAAGCTCCTGTTTGCTTGTATATTTTATAACCAATATATAGAGCATACAAACTGTAATACGACAATGACTTGATTTATATTTCTAACCTAATTACTTTTTAAAATACATATAAAATAATAAATTATTTATGATTAAGAAGATTTTTTTAGTAAATGTGCTGCGTCTTATACGTTACAACTTATAGATGACTATAGTACTTTACGTACAATAGTTTAATTTTTTATTAACGCATTAGTATCGTTGTAAATATTTTTGATAAATAAATATTGATATATTTATTTTTAATTAATTTAGCATAGCATATAATATAAAATTGATTTTGTACATAATATCTATTAAACGAAGACTTGACGAAATTAATCATATTATTTAATTATTATTACAATTTGCGGAGTGTAAAAAAAACAAACTAAACATTGTCACATAATGTTATATAAAAAGAAAAAACGGTGCATCGTACCTATATATTATCAATATAAATTATATATTATTTGTAACAAAAATAAAGAGTATATTTCAAACGATTTTCCAAATAGGAATATAATTATAACTTATAAGTTATCGATCTAATAAATCGTATAAAATGTTCAGAATGAATTCAAATATATTAATAACTTGATTTACTAAAATAATATTTTAAAATATTTTTTTAATACACTAATAAAAAAAAAAAAAAATGGTTAAGCGAGTACATCATCTGCTGTAGTATGTATCGAGTGGATCACTAAAATGAATGTTAAGACATTTGAATTCAATGATATAAAATCATTGTATACGAAAAACCATTCTGAGCGAAAACTGTCTGTCAGCCTATATAACTGAGCATATTTTAGGATATTATTGCTATTAAAATAATTAATTTTACTATTAATAACACAGTAGGTTGAATTAATTCTTGCAGAAAACATTGCATTAAAAAATTTAATTGAGTGTAAAAAATCTATATATATATATATATATATTTATATATAAAAATGAAGCCAAAAATGTATAACAATTCATCAATTGAGAACGGCTGGGCCGATTTCGCTCAATTTTTTTTTTCAATTGTTCGTAATTTCCAAGAGATGGTTCTTACGAAAGAAAATTTTGGAAAAATCCAATCCCGAGAGGTGTTCAAACAGGGATTTTGAGATTTACGATGGAAATATTTGTTTATAAATGGTTGCTATACCACCAATCTCTGTTTATTTATAATGTTGTCAATGGTTACATATTTATAACTATTATAATACAAAGAATTAATTAAAAGAATGAATTAAAAGAATACATTATCATACACATATTTTTGTAAATAAATTTATTGAAAAAAACAAATCTTCTGCACCGGCAACCTTCACAATATTTTTTATATCTAATTCTGATTTCACTCACTTACACACTTCATGGGGTCCGCAATCCACCACAGGTGGATTGCCTACCTGATAATTTACTGCTCCCATATTATCCGTGATCTAATGCAGTGGATTAACTACCTATGTGGTTTAAATACATATAAATCACTTCAGGTTAATCTTAATTTAATATTTGGTTCAGACAACGCTGGGCGGGACAGCTAGTATAATAATATACTTTGAAACTTTTAAGTGCCTACGAAAAATATTTTTAAATTACAACGAAATAAATAATTATTCTTCTTTTAAATATCTAATTTCGTCTAAATTTATAAACTTAAAATGTCTATAAAAAATTATTTTTTTTTTTATAATTTTTTTAATTTTTTGGTTACACTATTAAATACTTACGAAAAACATAGTTTTTAATTTTCAATCATTAGCTATAAAAAGTGAACATTTTATAAGTTTTTAACTACAAAACAATTTGCAAATATTCGACGATGAATTTCGGTCAAAATTTGAAGTGCCTATGTATTTTTATTATTCTTAATCTGCTATTTTAACAACTTATGATGTATCTTATATTAAATTTTTAAGGAATTTGACCTAAAAAATTTTTTTCTATCAATATTTAAAGTATAAAAAAATTTTAAAAAAAATTAAAAATTTCTTAGGCCTACAATTTACTTAAAAAATGTCAAAATATTTTAAAATTTTTTTGGTGTATAGAAGATAGTAATCTAAACATTTGGTGACATTTTTAAATATCTACAGTTATTCCTTTTTGAATTACATCAAAATAAGAAAATAGTTCCCAGAGAAAACGGGTGAATATCCAAAGTCTAATTTCAAATGCTCATAAAAAATTAGTTCCACTTCCCGGTATAAACTTTTTTTTTTTAAAACGCAGGAAAACTTATAGGGAAGCATTTCTACTTTCCCAAGAAGTGTTGACAGACATAAAAAAATATCTTCGCTCTACTCGGTATTTAAAATACTAATAAATACGTATTTTATACTAGTGATTACTAGACATAAGTATGTAGTATGTCAATACCAATGTGCAATAACTACATGTTGCTAATAGTCAATAGTCAATACTTTATGTACAATATATTTACTACTTAAACTCAGTCAAATATATTAGTAAAGAAATGTAAAAACAATAGTTTTTTGATCAACTCTTTAGATTTTGTCTGATGGAAAGTCATATTATAACTGTATGCATTTATGTTTAGTAGTATAATATACAAAAATAACAAGATCGGTACCAATTTATCAATTATTAACTGGTTAAAATTTAAAAAATTTCTTTTCAATAATTGAATCACTAGTTTTGTCAAAAAAATTACTACATCTGGGAAAAAAAAATTGTTAAAATCGTGCGTTCTCCAACTGATTTATAACGACTTCGATAAATGGTTTCATTTTCAATAAAATACAGTAATAATAAAAATATGATTTACAAAATAGAAAAAATAAAATAATCATATCATTGACTAAATTATTATTTTCGTATCGACAATTTGGGTATTTATAAACCGTGCGCGGCTGTGATAGATAACCGGTTTTGACTTTGTGCGGTAATGCTGCTTATGATCGCAGGGTGGAGATATGAGTACGTTTTTAAAACGCTGCCGCTGCGGTCGCAACAGTAGCACATGACTACGGCAAATTCATAATTTTTTTTCACCAAAAACATGTTTTTGTACTTTCCATTTTCCTCAGCTCTCATTAATCGTAAAAACAAGATTTTTTCAACAAAATAAACTTGAAAAGTTCTTCTAGACAACTGCGTGCCAGATTTTTGATATCTTTTTTTATCTATTTTATATGTTTTTTAAAAATTATAAAAATGTTGAAAATTTCAAATGCAAATATCATCGGTTTGAAAAAAAAAAAATCAAAAATCTGGCACACAGTTGTCTAGAAAAAATCCTCGAGTTTATTTCGATTAAAAAATCATGTTTCTACGACTAACGAGAGCTGAGGAAAATGAGAATTACGAAAGCATGTTTTTACGGTCAAATTTTGTTACCAGAACGACCTCTTAATGTGATTACTCGCGTATCTTCGCCGACGAAAATCGTATGCGTTTCGCGCGTACACTAATCGCTCGTTTGATGTCCTGGCTCGCGTGCATTGGGCCCACCCGCAGAATCACAATGTCCCACGGGCCTCCTTCGCCCACCGTTTCCGCAGATCAATTCATCCACCCATCCGCCCACGTGGTGCACACGCGTGTACGACACCGCCGCTCCTGATCCACCCGCACCCGGCGTCGATTTAATGCGGTGTCGACGTTAAAGTCGGCGGCAATTTGAATTCCGGAACATCAACGCGCGTAGCATCATGTGTACTTACTATATAATATTACATTGTAATGCGCACGCTGTACATTACAATATTATGGGTGCGTGTGTCTACGATATTATTTACGTGAATCAACCGCACAGTACATAATAATAATAATAATATGATATTCTAGGTAATATGTATTATATCGTGTGCCGTTAATAATTAATTAATTAATTGTATTTGTACTATTGGCTGTACGTAATCTTGATTATTCAGCACGGCAATAAAAATATACGCAAAATATTATACAACGAAATATACGTTTTAGTTTTTAACGTACTAATATGACGATTTATAAATACAATACACAATCTTAAGTCGTTATAAATACGAGTTGTGGTGGTTTTCACTACGCCAATAGATATTTACACATTCGTCAGCGTTATTCGGGCATAAATTGTCGAAAACCGAATTGTGTTTCCATTGGCTGATTAAGAATTCAAAAAAAATGTCCAGTCGAATAAAAAGTTTACTACATTATGACCATATTTTTTTTTCAAATGTTCATTGAAACGACCTCAAGGTCTTCGTCGATGCTTATCACGAGTGGGTAGTAGGGAGATCATGTGATCTATTTATCTATATATTTATCACTATATGCATGATACTACCTCCCTTCTCCAAGAGGAGACATGTGCGGTCTTCACACCCAGTGGAGCGGGATCTAGTTGGAAACCAGATGATGCAATCGGACGACAACACGGGAAAATGATGATTGCGTAGAATCATACAAATGTTTTGCACTTTGCTATGAATCGTGATCACTGCGCCACATTATGACCATATAAGAATATTTTCTCAAACGTGTAGTTGATCTATAGTTTGTTTTTATTTTTTAGAACATTATGTGCCGACCAATTTCTAAAAAAATACTATCTTTTAAAAATTCTTATCCAAACATTAACGATTTGTACGCTTTAATATTGCATACATATTATTTTTATGATCTATGATGATTATACGTCTGTTCTATTACAATATTTTGTTATTCTTATGAAATATTTAAATCTAATTAAAAATGTGTTTGTTTAAAAAAAAAAAAAAAATTGTTTTGATCTTAATTCTAAACGATACGTCCAGAATGCATGCTTTAACGGTTTTTTAGCACTACAAGTGCCGAACACCGATAACAATGTGCTATATAATAAGCACACACAACACATATTTTACCACCGCGGCACTACTGCTATACAAAATATTATAATATAATATAGACGTGAACCTATACGTACGATATAATATTATATGTTACGCGTGTACAACACAGCAGTACCTAGTTGTAACGGATATTATAATATATTCGTCTCCGTCGCGGTCTGCATACAATATGTGTTTTGGTTATCTTTTGGGGTGGTGCTGGTGGTGGTGGCGGCGGTGGGTACGTGTTTGTTGCGGTGCACATACACCCGACCCACCTTCCACCCACTCACACAACCCACTCACACAACCCACTCGCCAGCCCGCGACTCGCCGTCATCGACCCGGCCGGTATTAAATACGTCCACCGCCTCCGTCGCCGCGCGGACGCAAGCTCACGCGCCCGGTGACATGGACACACCGCCGTCGGTACTGGCCCTATATAATAATAATAGTGTATAATAAGCGTTAACTGCTGCGGAGACCGCGCTCGGCATAATTATCATATTCAATTTTCGCGGGGCTATTAATTTCGACCGAATTCCGAAACGCTGTCAGCCCAGCCAACGCCTCGGCTCTCCGTCCCGCACTTCACCGCCGGCTGCCGACCGCAACGGATCCGAAAGGGATTTTGCGCTCATACATGATATTGTAGTACGTATTAATATTTTACGATATTACATCAGCGGCGTCCGTAGTTATGGTTAAGAGAGGGTAGGCAAGATGGGCATTTGCCCGATTCTATATACACGCATAACGCGTTCGTAATATTATATTATGCTATTTCGTCATCGTTATTATTACTATTAGTGTTATACGAGTACTATAAATTATATTTCTCACTTCAAAACATAATAATAAAACATTATACATTAGTTTTACACAGGGCCGGATTGGACGAATTCGGCCCACCGAGTTTTCCGTACTTTACCGGCTCACAAAATAATTATTTTATCTTTTTTTCTCTAATGCAGTGGGTGCAATGATTAGTTAAAGCTATCAAGATAGCCGAAAAAAATAATAGTTTCTACTAAAAAATTCCATTTTTTTAAAGAGTTGGTTGCAATTTTACTCCTTTTAAAAAACCGAGAACGAGATGTCTACACTACGTAGACATTCATCGACTGCAGCTTCCTCAAAGTTTAGTTGTCATCCGTTACTGTTTAAATGCTTCTGTTATAATATTGAGATAATATGTATAAAAAATAAGCACCTATATTATAGTGTGTAACTGGAGGATTTAAAATATTACACTGAAATCACAGTATTAAATAAGTCATATATTTCAGACTCATTACTGTAAGTGATGGAGTGGTTCGCATAATAGTCACAATACGTTTTTTTATCACATAAAACAACACTATGTTTTCATGAGATGTAAACAGTTGAAAAATTTTCATCGACAGTCTTAACTAAATGTTATCAATCATGAAAATCACTGTTAACACTAGATAACAAGAAAATCATTTGAATGAAGGTAAAATAACTACACTTTATTTTATCTAAGATACAGATAATCAAATACTTAATTAAATCAAATGTATCTTTCCAAAACATAAAAGATAAAAATATTTTATCCAGATAAATTAAAGATAATAATTAATAAAGTATATAAAAATAAATTTGAACTCAATGATTACAAAAAAAATAACCTTAATGTACATCGTGTCCGTATTATATACGGTTGTTTTCGTTTGAATTTATTGCATGCTGTTTATCAATAAACATTAACTTCCAAAAACTATGAAATTAGAAATAACTAAGGCAAAATATTATAAAAAAAAAAATATTTATCACAGGTAAAATATTTTGTAGACCGTACTTCGAAGATGCGCCGGGTTCAAGGAGAATAAAATTCAGAAATTTTCGGACAATTCTGAAAAATGATTACAAGAAAATGTATCTTGTTATTTAGAAAAATGAAATATTTAGCAAACATACGAGTAAATATTAAGATAACTTGTAATTATTCGTCTAGATAATATGAAAGATAAATAAATAATTATCTAAATAAAATTAGAACTCGATGTGTCTTATCACTGCTAATGTCACCCTGTATAATAGTTTTATAATAATAATATTGTATTATGTGTATTGTTAATGTATGTGCCGTGCGTGTCTCAATGATGTTCGTTTGATGTCCATTTGCACGCGCATGTCATAAAACGAAATGCAATCAAGTTCTGTACAATATTACGCGTATACGATTGTGTATCATACCCGGTCGGGTCAGAGTTGAGATATTAATTGCTCCATTAAATAAAATCCCATTGTTTTTATAATAATGTAATATTATTTACAGAAATCTTTATAAGATTATCGTCCGTTTACAAATCATGTATATTTTATATTTACAATTAATATCAATTATATATTTGATAACAATAACGTTTTATGGTAAATGTATTTAAATTTAAAAAGAATATTGTATCAGAATTAATCAAAATAAAAGAACTAAATTATTTTTTAAAAACATATATATTTTTAATTTTATTTAAAGCAAACTATTTTATATTACCAACTGATATTGATAATTTAATTAATTAGGTCAATTTATAATTTTATTAAAAAAAAAAAAAATTATAATATATGATTATTTACACACTAAGTAATGAAAGTAACATCGATATGAAGAAAATAATGAGAAAAAAAGAGCCCCAGAAGACCAGACACTAAAGTAGTACAAAATGTAAAGAGTATACTGCAACTCGTATTTTATTTTGAGCGTCCCACACAACAAACCATAAAGGAAAATAGGTTATACATTAATTTGCAGAACTAAATATTTTTTTCTCGCTTGCCTCGAAAGGTACCAGGATTTTCATTATCATCAACAATGCAATATAATCGAAACTTTAATTATATATTGTTAAAGGACTTTGTTGCACATACAATAATTTTTCAGTTTCGTATTAGTTAGTATCGCAATCTGTTACAATAGCATATCAGTTATATAAACGGCATTTGTACGGTGCTGAGCCAATGATTGAGAACCAAAGCTTGCAACCCGGGACGTTGTGCGTGGGCGGCGAGGCTTTATAAATATTTGTTTTTCTATCAAACTAAAAAAAAAATATTATATGATAATTAATAATGAACAGATAAATCTGATAGAATTAAACTTCGAAAATAAACAATTATTTTTAAAAGGGGAAAAATTGTTTTGATTAAACATCAAGACATCATCAGTGTATTCCAGCGTACCATTTGAAGAATTAGTTCACTAGAGGACACCTTTTAAACACAACCAGTGATAGGGAAACAGTCGTACCCTGCCCCTCTCCTCACTTCAAAGCGCCTTATGATTTATTTTAACATTTAAATGACTGAACCACTATAAAAGAGTATCACATAATATCTTGACCAGCATATTTAAAGACGATATGAGGTATGGTCTTGTATTGATAATGAGAATATATTTTAGATTAGTAAATTTAAATGGTTGAACAATTCGTGGTTCATGAAATTTTTAATAATCATTGATTGCTAGCTCTCTCACAATTGGTAACTGAAGGTCTTTAGAAGTTTGTAACATACTACAGAAAATTTCAAATTTACGATAAGCCTCAACGTTATTGCTTGGAATGCTAGTAGTGGCCTGATGTTTGATGGTTAGGAAGGTTTCCAATCTCAATGATATTTGGATCCCGTATGCCCAAACAGTCCTAATTACGGTTTTATGTAAAAGTATTTTATTAGAAATACTAGTTTTTCATTTCATGATGAAACGAAGCAGTAAATTAAGTTAGTAAGAAGACAGTAGAAACTAAGCAGTAGTCAAATGTTTCCTTGTTTTTGTTTCCTGCGATGGTACCACAGTAATATTTCATCAAGACTTCAAGAGTTATGCTTAAGCATTGTTTTTGAAGGTTCAATAGATATAAAGGTGTTTTTTAGCGGGATATCCATTATGTGATTTGGTCTACTGTTATCATAATATTATGAAACTATAAACTACTTAAATAATAAAACGGTGACCGGTGTATGTATACGTTAGATCGAAATAAAATGGATTTTAATAAAATAATCAATGTTTATTAACTCAGTAAAATATATATAGAATAAAAGTATATTAAACTGAGGTGGATGCACAAGGTTTTGGTCAATACATTATTTCATTATTTTGCCCATCCTCTCTTTTAGTTTTTTTTTCAAGTTACAATACTGTTTTCGATATTACTGTCATAATAATACTTATTTTAAATATAATAATAATAATAAAAACAAAATTTAATATATACTTAAATACTTTAATAATACTTATTTTTAATACCTATTTTTTTCATTTATTTTACGTGAGTAACTTATATATTTGTTTAGGTACTAAAGGTAACACGGCATTAATATTACTAGTCGTGTTGAAAATATATAATACGTTTCTAGTATTTTATAATAACCCAAAAGATCATATAGTAATATTAAATTTATTGTTCTGAAATTAAAATTTTTCACATTTTTTAAATGCTGACCAATGCAAACATATTTGTAACTGGTTTAAAGTTATTTACATAATATATACGCTATAAAACAACATAGCGATTGGAGCTATTATAACGATCATTGGTAGTGATGCTCTAACTAAAGTGAACGTATCGTTTAATAGATGGTTTAGAATAGGTTCACTGAAAAAAAAAATCCCAATAACGTTTAAATACGTGGGATGTTTAAATGTTCGTTTAGAACCGCTATAGACTCGGATTTTTGGAATAAATAACCAAAACCATTAAACTTTAAACAAAAAAATATAACCACCATCTTGGTGGTTACCTATACCTATATATATATATATATATATATATATAATATGTACATATTATACGGTCACGCAATAAACGGTCGACGAGTTTTCGTGAAGCGTACGTCGTAGTTCACGTCGAGAAATCTCTGCAGTCTTGTAAAACGTGGTCGGTCGAGAATAGGAAAAGCGAATAGAAAACGAGGGGACAGAGCAAACAAGAGAGGTTTTACCGGGTTGCCTATCGTTCACGACCCCTCCGGCCATTTCTTCACGACCATCTCCGGGTTAATTGCTCGGAAGGATTGTTACGGTTGGTTACCCGCAAACCCCTCCACGCCACATCTTTCGACGGGTGGGGAGAACGGTCATTTCGAGAATAGGATACCGTGGCAGGTGTGTGTTAAAGAGTGGCGGCGCGGGCAGAAGTGCGAGTCGTGCACGGGGGGGGGGGAGAACGGGGAGTGATACGGGGAGCGAACGGCGGCGAATGAAAGAGACCTAACTAACAAAACAAAATCACCACAGTATGTGTAGTGGAAACGGTATTACTCCGTATCCGCATTTTTCCATTAGCGCGAACATTCCTTCTCGGCGCTTCGACGATCATATGTGACTTTTTTCGTTTTTCAGTTTTTCTTTTTTTTCGATCGATGAAATACTATATACAATATACGAAATCCACTTAATTTTTGTGTTGTTTTTTTTCCCGATCCCTTCAAGTTCGACGGAAAAACGATTTTTGTATCTGGTTTTTTATCACGCTTTTTTTTTTCACTCATAGTTTAAATAATTTATTCTGATTCAATTTCAAATTTAATTATTTTTTGCGTGTATCTATTTTCCAGAAATTTCATCTTGAAAATAAATATTTTGAAACACGTTCAATTTTAATTCTGAGTAGATGCATAAGGATGTCGTCACATATTTTATAGTAGAAATTGTTATATTTTATTCTTCAATTTTGTTGATGGATTTTGGTAGAAAATTAAATCTAACTGATACTTTTGGAAGTTAAATTTAGGAAATTCTAAGTACATTTTTTCAATAATTGGGAAAAATGTAATATATGAACTTAAACTAACTAATTTAGTTAGTTTGTTGTTATTAGAAACATGTTAACCATAGATATTTTTTTGCCATTGCATATGATATTATTAACTATACAGATAGACATTTTAAAAATTATTAGACTAATTTTAATCTATTTTTATACTAAAAACCTTTTCACAGCATTCACGTGGAATTATAAGTTAATAACAATAATATTATATGATAAAATGACACAAAACTATATAATAATATGTACGATTTTTTTAGGCAAAAAAAAGTCTAACCTACTATATTACTAATAGAAAAATAAGAAAATAAGAAGGAATAGAAAAATAAATTAATTTTAATATATCCTTAAAAAGCCTATACACAACAATCTTCGTTCTAAAACGTTTTTTCGTAAGTAATAATTTATTTATTCTCACCCATTACAGTGATCTGCTCAATGACATGATACACTCAAAACCTACTATACAGTAGAGCGAGTTCCCCTGCTTTTTCATTCTCCTTTATTGATGTGTAATTTATTTCATAATAAGAGTTCACTATTTTTATAATTACAATTATTATCCTAAAATTTCTAAACTTTAGTAAATAGAATTAACAACGAGCTCAACTTATTAATTCTGAAATAATGAGTTAAAATGTCTGCGCTGTAATAATAATATTTTTTATTTTCTATAAATTAATACACTATCATCAAGTTCATTTTCAGTCTCGTATAATTTAATCTTCAATATTTAATATTACAATATACCTAGTGCTCAGTAATTTAAATATGGAATATCCATACAGAAGTAATCCTGTAAACATAGTTTTAAATATTAGATTTCAGATTTGTACTAATTTATCTAATTTGCGTTCTATAACTGTTAATTAACATTAAATATTTGTAAGTCAACTTTTAATTTATAGTTAAGAAAAAACACGAATTATAAACGTTATAGTTACTGACATAAAATCGGTTTTTATTAATCTGAAATAATAATTGTTCTTTAAATATTAAAATACCTGCGCATCTGATATAAATGTATCTAAAATAAATGTATTTTGTGTACATATGTTGGTAAAACCTACAAAGTAATTAATACAAACACCAGAAAGTTTAAAAAACAAACTTTTCAGTGTCGATGTAATTTAAATTTAATAAAAACGAATGTTTGTGAGGATCATATACGTCTGAAAAAGTAAAAACCCTTTTTTGTGCTTGGGTGACCAAGTAAAACTCTGCTTGGAAGTTAGATGGGAGATTTTCCACAGACCAGTAAATAGATAATGTGGTGAAAAAATGACGCAAGCTTAAAAAAAAAAATAGTTCTGTGATTAATGAAGTAAGTTTATAACCTATTTTTCAACTGTGAAATGATTAATCTGTTAAGTTATATGATTGAAATATCCAGTAGTTGAGTAAACGTGATGTTCTTGGTGAGACGATGAAATATTTGTATATCTTATAGTTTTAATAGATTACAGCAAATTCCATTTGGTTTATGCAAAACTATTGAAGGTCCTCCTCAACCCTAGTAAGTTTTAATCCTGGTGTTTATGAATTAAGCTCATATGAAATAATTTAATTATTGTTATTAGCAACTCAATGTTTCATCAAAATTTATAGTTGTTATATGATTTTAGTCAATCATGTAGGGCAATAACAAGTTATCTAATAAGTTATAAGTTAAGTCAATTTTAACTTATTAGTTTATCTGGTGTAACATTTTTATTAACTTGGCTTATTAAGTAAAATTTTTTAGAATGTTAAAATATATATTACCCAAAAAAAAAAGAAGTTGTGATTACAATAAATATCTGATAGTTATTTTGTGATGAAAACATATTTCTCGAAGTAAATAATAATAATATATGGGAAACATTAGTCACCGTCTAAAGACTATTAATGGCCGCAATTTCACGAGTTATATTCATAATACGATTATTATTGAAATGCGCCTGTTTACATTTAAATTTATCATTATAGTAAATAGTATAAAGGAGTATAATATACATATTTTTTCATTTCCAACTCACTGGACTGCTTCAATATTTTACAATTTAACCGACTATACCGGCTGATATTAGTAATTAGTAATTGGTATTATTTACTATAACCAGTAAATTGCCCTCGAACAAACTTAAAATAGATTTTAAAATGCAATATTTACTCCATAATATTCCAACCACATTAATTATTTTAAATTATAACCTAAGTGATTAAAAATCATTTACACAGTGATGAATTTAAAATTTAAAAAAATAATCCGCTAAACCTTGAAAAGGACTTTGTATAAAACTTGTTCGTGAGAAGTGATCGACATACGTTTTACAAAAAAATTTGTCTTAAATTTAAGTGGGACTTGCAACAAAATATAGGCAAGAGCCTCAACGGAATGTACCACTAATCGACCGTTAAATACGCTGCTGCTTATTTTAATAATTAATGACATTTTTTTTTTTTTTTTTAATTAAATGTTTAGTTTAAAAAAAAAAAAATGTAAATTGAACTGAATTATCGTGAACTTGCCTAGCCTTAGTTTTAGTAATCCATATGTCATTAATTTATGCGTGTTGTTTATTTATTTGTTCGGGTTCTCTTGCGGTTTGAAGTGTTAACAGTATACTGAATTGTAATATTACGAAAGTGTAATTAATTCTCAGCCGCAATCTATACACTTAATTATTATTACGATTATTTACTAAAGGAGGACCGTAGTTGTGAAAATGAGTTTAGGACGTTTTCGGGTTGTCTCTGATGTTCTCGTAGAATTTCCAGACTTCCTTGAAAACCACACATTGATTTTTCTTACACTTTTGAAATTGGATTTAATCTAAAATTTTTGATTTCCGTATTTACTGTAGGTACATTTGTTTCCGTATTTACCAAATTGAATCAAACACACGGTAAACAATGAACTTTATTATAGTTGTATGCCTTTGGTTGAACCGGAAGTATCATTCCATTCATTTCATACGCTGAATACTATCTGTAGTTTTTGTGAATTGTCCATATTATAATTATTTTACAGAAATATTACTCTTATATATTCATTGTGGGTTCTATGTCAGTACAGTATGATTGTCAATTTTGTTACATTCGTTTGTTTTATCACTTATTCGATTCATTTGATCAAAAATATAATTTTTCTTCCATATCTTCTGTTTTCCAATGTGTACACATTCAATAATATTTTCTAAGTTTTTATATAATTCTAACAGAATAACAAAAAATGTAATTTAATATCAAAAATATCTGTTGGTAAGTTTGTAACAATATAAGGTATATTATATGCATTTTATTAATCAAACACAAACCTTTTCGTATCAATCAATATTAAAAAGTAATTTTAAGTGTAAAAATGTAAATAAAGTACTTTTTATACAATAAATTATTACAGTTATTAGTCATTTAGATTTTAGTTTTCAGTTGATAAAAAACTTATTTATAGCTTTTTAATTTTTTTAATATTTGTGTTTTGTGACATTAAATACATAATTAAATAAAGTAAAGGAAATCATGTAATATCTAATGAGTTATTTTATCATAAAATATTTTAAATATTAGTTATAAGCATTTCTATAAAATAAAATCATTATGGTGCTAATAATTATTAATTAATACATGTGGTAATAATATTATTTACTTTTGCATAATCTTTTATGACATTGTATATTAAAATATTAACATACTTAACAATTAATTAAATATTTTATGTAATAAAAATCCTAATATCTGTATGTCTATAATAACTATATAAAAGATTTAAAAAGCTTAAAAATACGATGATCTAAATAAATATAATAGTATGAATATATTTTAGTTAATCTTTTATATAATTTTAAATTGTGTATTATTATACATGTTTTAAGTATATTTCTCATTAAGTAATTCAAGTCTTATGGTTCAAAAATTAATAATTTATTTTTCTCCCATTATTATGTTTTCGTTTAGATTGATACTTGATTTCGTTGATATTCCCATTGTATAAATAACATTTATCCAAAAGAAAGATTTTTTTTATCCTACCCGGGATATTAATATAGCGGCAAACAGGGGATTTTTCAAAGGACTTGGGTAAGTGTGTTTATATGGTTCCCTTATCTGTACCATTCTTTTGTGTGCTGTTTATAAAGCAGACGTTAGCGTTATCGGGCTGTAATGACGTGTTTAAGGGCCGAATTTCAGACATGTTATCCTCTAGGAAGAACCCTTTTCGTAGTACATTGGATTCTTTGCCATTTATTTTTTGTCCTGTATTATCATGTTAAAACAGAGATTATATTGACTTTGGCGTTTTGATTGATTAATCGTGTGGCCGACGTTAAATCATACTTATTGTACACAGAAAATTCATATTATAAACGATTGTAAATATATTGAATAACTGAATATTACATTTCGTATTTTTTTTTTCATTTCCAATATGAATTTTATGAATCGTTCGCATTAAAATCAATGGAAATCATTCGTACGTATATATTTCAAGAAAAATGTATTCGCTTTTCACAATAAATAGTAAAATAAAATATTAAATTAACGATAAAATCAAATCGAAATGAATTTTTATATTATCTCGATAGTACATACGAGTACAACACAATTCCATTCAATGTAATAATTTATTTCTCGTTCAGATTTCAAATATCAACATTTTACTCATGAATGCCAACAAAGTAATACTGTCTAGTCTCGATTGTATACAGATGAATTCATTTTTTGATTGTTGATAACATGGTACCTGCGGCATGATAAATAAAAAATATACAATTTTTTATTGCAACTACTAACAAATATAAGAAATACCTATAGTAATATAATATTTAAATAAAATATTCTGAATACAATTAAGTATATACAATTGTAATAAAATTCAATGTGTAATTGAGTATAATAATATTATGTAACACATGACTATTGATCGAAGTCCTATTTTTACATTATTTATTTGATAGTTATAATCTTACCATAATATTTGTGCGTATATTGTGCCTATTTATGATTGACTGCCTACGCGTTTTGGATTTAACAATTTATTTTATTTTATTACAATTAGCGTGTGTGCTGCTATAGTTGAGATAAAAATATATTATTATTTGAAGAAAAAGTTTGTGAAATCTTATACGAAAGGATTACAAGCGTGATTCGCTCGTAAAAATGAGTAAACTTCTTTATTGAAATATTGAATTAACATTTAATTAATTATGTTTATGTTTTTAGGCTTCCTGGGTGGGAAGGACATTTATCTTTGCTCAAACTTTACAAGGCTATTCATTTGATTAATTTTATGGAATGATTATTTTTTAAAAGAAATATTTTATGGAAGAAAAAACAACTTACAACTAGAGAGAAAAAAATTCAATATATATATAATAAATTAATGTTTAAAACACGATCAAAAAAAAAAAAAGACAATATTTACGCATTGAAATATATAATAATATTAATAAATAATAAAAAATAATAATAAATATAATTAATTTTTTTAATGTATATTATACATTTAATTACATTTTGTGTATACATAATGGTAAATTTTAAATTAAATTATTCAATCCGTATTGATTATGTATCATATTGTTTGATAAAAATGATCGTGTTTTACCTACTGATACGTAATGTTTGGTGCGTTGTATACAAATTGTATTAATAGGTAGTACATAATTACTTATACGACGTACATACAATTATAATATAAACAGTTCATATTAATAATATATTACTAGATATTGTTTGAAAAACGTTTATCCATTTAGTAGTTATTATCTAAGCCTGTGATGTTTTACTTTTTGAATTGTACTAAGAAAGTTTTTTGTATCATAAAAATTAACAATCCATAACGGCCGTTAGGGACTAAGGAGTGGTTTTCTGGTCGTTTATTATTATTTTTTTCTGGTTGTTTGAAAATATATAAACCTATATAAAACGTTTGTCCCAGCGGGTGGTTTGAGTTTATTTCGCCATGGCGAATTTATAGCTCAAAAATAATTATCGCTCTACGTGGGTTTTCCAATTTCCCGGATGAAATCTTTCACAAAAACGAGATATTTTAGATTCCATCGACGTATATTATGTGACCCCCTACCCTCGTTTTCTCCAACATGATAAGGCAAAAAAGACTTAAAAACGTTCGGCGTAGTGATTTATCTCTATTATGTTTTACGCCATTCTATAGTTCCCACCGTCTTTATATTGTAAATGTCAAATACTTTTTCACATTATAATTATATCATTGAGGGAAAGTAAAATAATGACAATTTTCTTCAACATATCATTTAATAATATGTATGACAATAATTTCATAAAAACAATTTTAATATAAGGTACAGATGTCGTGGCTATGCATTCACTAGATATGTTAACTATTTTAAAATAAAAAATTTACTTAAAAGTATTGAACTAAAGCATTAACATTTTTTTTAAACATCCAAATGTAGATAAACAATAGCATTTTAAATTATGAAAGTCAATGGTATCACATTTAATTTAAGAGTGTTATTTATGATATTTATTAGCACAGTGTACACTATAAAATATGTAAATTGCCTTATTACTTTTTTAAATCAAAAATTAGATTCAAAGTAGGTTATATTACAATTATATTAAATCCTAATTATAATTTTATGTTTAATATCAAAACGTATGATAGTATAACTTTTACTGTAGTTATTTGTAATTTATAATACAGTTATTTATTTAAGCATACTTTTTATAATGAAATAATTCAATAATTTTATATATGAGTTCCCTATTTATATTCGACATCATTTTATGATGTATTACTAGGTATAATAATATTGACAACTATTAAATCATAAGTAATGAATTAAAACATTGTATTATTTCATTACCTAACATAATATTATTGATAACAGACGGTCGATTCGATCATATTATAGTTGTCCAATCACTTTTATAGAATGTACTACACAATGGAGTTTACATCTGAGAAATCATAAATAATAGAACACTATTATTACGATGCACCGCACGTAATACAATTGTATAATAAGTTGTTCCAAAGGACTGGTCACGCTATGATTCTTTTAAAGAGCTTTTGAGTTGTATTAAATAATTCAGATGCAATTTCGTGTTCTAAAAAATAATCCCAAAGCTCTAACGTGTACAATGCAATAATGTCACTATAATAATAGTTATTAGACACATCGACAGATGTTTAATGGTAAAAAAATAAAAATAAATATATACAGAGAAAAATGTCAAATAGCTTTTGAAATAATAGGGTGATTCTAGTTTGTAAAATACGTATACGTATAAGTGATGGATTCGTTATTTAAAAAACGCATGCAGGGTAATCATTAATTAAAAAATTACATACCTACCTAGTACATAAATAAAATATTAAAAATGTTATACCTATAAATTATCTTAATTATATTAAATACAAGATATAAAATAATTTTTCAATACTTATTTGTTATACTGTAAGACTAGTACAGATAATTTTAATTCTACATTTAAATATACGACCTGGATAAAAAAAAAAAATTACGATAGTAGATTGATTATTGTTATTATTAGTAATTGATAACTTTGAATATATGACTCGTTGGACATTGAAATATATTGTATATCTGGAAACATGTTAATTAATATTTAATAAATAAATAATATATTGATATATAAGATATTTATCACAATTCATAACATAAAGCATAAATATATAATAAAAACTAATAATTTTTACACAATAGCCAACAGGCAATAAATATGTTACTTACTTTTGATGCACGATATTTAATTTGATTTGAATCTGAATATAATTTATAATAATTTAAATTATAATAACAAATGTTCACACAATATGTTATTTTATTATATACGCTGTCGTACATACAATTTGCCTGAATTGTAATTAAGATTATATTATTAGATAATATGTGTAATTCAATAAATCTGCAAAATTTAAATTATTGTTACGATGACAAAAAATATATTTTAACATGGCGATATTGATTGGATAAGGCGGTATATAATTCCGGTTTTCAAAGTTCAAAATACACAATGTAGCTTAACACGGTGCATTTGTAATCTACGTCCGTTGTATATTATTACGTATTGTAATGAATACGTCATCGCAGTGTCAGTTTGGCTTGTTGCAGGGTTTATGACAATCCGAGACAACACAGATAACACATCCACGGCGGGTACGGTGGGTACTCCCGAGTAGAATTCGTCATGACGACACACCGCCAAAGTGACGTGAATTAGTGTGATAGATGTACGTGTGTGCGCACATTAAAGTAAAAAGTTTGTACCTGCCTACGTAGTAATAATAATATTATAATGTACGTCATCGTCACCACGTGACAGTAAATAACACAAGTTTTACGCGTTGCCTACAAACTTTGTAGGTTCGGTTTTCAATAAAATCTCGCGGATTTGTCGGAGGCCATCTGCGACGTATTATATACGGGAAGAAGTAATGATCGGTGTTTCACATTAACGGGCGAGGAGAACAACGTGGAAGGAGAATATTATGTGATTTGCACGTGACATTTTATACCGTAAACAGAGTGCCAATGTGAATTGTCCCCGCTACAACTGCTCACAGCACACCATTTTTAATACTTGTGTACCCAATACTGATGAAACCACAGTCGTGCGTGTTTTATAAGTCATATTAACGGTGTCTCTCCTCCACTACCGCAAACACCACTTAAAATAGAAAGAAACCAATTTGTTGGGCCACTGTCGCTGTTGGCGAATGCCATTGGTCCTCACCCTCGGTTTTTTCCGTCACACGAACACGAAACGTGACACTGTGTGATGATGTTACCCGACGGTGTGGAAAAGGGATGATATAGGAGATATGTGCGCGCGCTTGTATGGTTGATTGCGGGGAACAGGGGTCATAAACGTGAGGAAAACTTGAGAGGAAATGAAATTCTGAAGCAGTAAAACTTTTCCAAATCGATTGCCGGCCTCGGCCATTACACTTTCCGATCCATTATAGCATATTGGAATCCTTCTCGCAAACGGTTTTACCGTCAATCGCATACTCACACACGCACTTCATATATATGCAATACCATCTTAGGTCAGATAACTCCCTAACGCGTCGAACACATTCATGTATAAATATTGGGTAGATATAAAGGGTGAATACCATCAACTGCATAGAGAATTTTTGTCATAAGACCAAAAGAGATATTATCGCGAATATTTTATTGGCGTAGGAAACTCGTTAGAAATCAAAGGAATTTCTAGCAAATCAGATGATCCGGATCACTGAAAATTAAATTATTTATATTTCAAAAACGCCACTTACCTTTACTTTTTATCCACACATTTTCACCAATATTTTATCAATACCTTTTTGTATTTTACATTGTAAAGATTTTTATTTCAATTCATTTTTTTTATGAAAAAAAAAAATGACTTTATATCAAAATTATTTTTACGGAAATTAAACAACCATAAAGCAATTAATTGCATATTAGACATTTCGTATTAAATACTAAAAATATTACGTATTTACATCTCTCAATTATTATAACTATAAATGACCACGATGATGATGTTTTAAAATAAAATACAATTAGTTATAGAGCCGTTATACAATTATTTATCAATTATACAACAGTAGAATTTTAGCAGGCTTCCTGTAAGTGCACGCAAAAAAGAACCATTACTATATGACATATCGGGAAATCAAGACAATAGCCAACGATTTAACTGAATAAAAAAAGCGAAAAATGGTTTTAAATTTTAATTGATTATTGGCCATGTAAATAAACGCGTAGCAAATAAATTCAAATCGAACATCGCCACGCCCAAACGGGCATACCACGCTTATACGGTAGTTTATACTATCCGAATTTAACACACACGCTTTCGCTCGTGCGAGAATATCGCATATTGTGAATATAATAATACGTCGGACGAGATGAACACGGAGAAGAGAGTGGCGAAATGACGACAATGATGTGGTTAAAGCGGTAGAAGAGAGCAACACCCCGGGCGTACACCCCGGACAGAGAACAAAATACTAACTGGGTGCCGTAACGCCGACACTCGTTCGACTAAACATCATTAATTACGACCCTACTGTTAGCGGTAGTCACTACAATGCTTATTTTATCAGCAAATGTTATTTCTGACGGAGCATATTGCGGCGAGGATGATTAACGCGATGATGGCCGAGTGAGGGTGCTGGTGGTGGCGGTGGTGACGGCGGCGGCGAAAGGGTGCGCGCACACGGGGACTTTGGCGGTTAAAGTTCACCACCGCGGTATCCATCCATCCGGTACCCTGCAGATATACCGTCACCTCCGGTCCAGTTTGAATCATTCAATTGTTGTCAGACTTTAAACGCGCGTACGCACACCCCAAAACCGATAATCGATTACAATACACATAGTAGGTTTGTCCGCGTCCACGCGTCAGATACAAAAACTGCATAACTTCGATACTCCCCTCGCCACTATTAGACACAAACCCTCGTCGTCCTCTAAATCATTTGAGTACAACGACGAAATATCATATCATATTGGACGATATCGACCGTATGGTTGTAACGGTTTTATGATATTATACTATAACAAGGACGAGGATATATTATTGTGTGTACACGTAATATTTCCCCACCCGTAACTCATGCGATAATCCACGTATAATATGTGCACGGGGGCTTTTCTAGCCATATATTTTTGTTCACGGTGTTTGAATAAAATCCAAAGACGCAATAACAAAACGGATAAGAGATTAAAATTTAAGTCTATTGTGAATACTCTTCTACCAATAACGTGCGTATAATACGCTGCTCGAGCCGTCCGCGTGCGTGCGTGTTTTACGCCACGGAGGGGGTTTTCGGTCGAGGGTCGGTGTGGGTGGGGTGGCGCGTGTGTGTATCCGAACACGGTGTTTCCGGGATTACCTTTATCAGCCAGCTCTAGGATGTTGGCGCACCGTGTTAATAGCAATAATAATAACAATAATAAAACGAGCAAACAAAGCCTTTTGAACGTCTCCGGAGAAAGGAAATCACCTCCACCGCCCTGCAAACAGTACACATCAAAATATGCTAATATTCCTCGGCAAGGTTGTTTTTGTTTACACGCCCATATGCGCGCACGTTTACCCCCATCCAACCATTATGTGTTTGTGTGTGTGTGTGTGTGTGTGTGTGTGTGTGTGTGTATGTGTGTGTGTGTGTGTGTGTAATTACACGGCGTGGATGGCTATCAGAAACGCCAATCGTGAGATTAGACTCCTAAATTAATATAATAAGTTATATTGCCCACGTATTATATAGGTACCTAAGCCCGTCGTTAGATATTTTCCGCCCCAAAGCGGAAAATAATAATTTTCATCTGTTGCCGATGTTCATTTAATTTTGCCTCTTCGATTTCTTTAAAATTTTACGTCACCCTAAAACAGAGCATAACTTACATGCACAGTAGAGACGGGCCTGATTATACCTCCTATATTATTATGCGTACATAATTTTTTTTTTGATGTTGTCGTTGTTATCGCCCGTTATCGACCGAACCACAATAATTATCTTATTATTTGTTTATTATTATTATTATTATTATTCTTATAGGTTAATAATTATTATTTATTTCACAAAATATATATCACAATCAAAATCTTTAAAGATGACATAGACCCTATGACATAGTCCTTTGATAAGTACAATGTGGCTTAGAACTGTTCAGCTTTATATATTAACGACAAAAAAAATTTAGTTTTTGGCAAAATAACAACTAAAGTTCATTTTAACTCGTTATTGTATGTCACATTTGACTTTCATTTTAGAAATATTTTCCACTGTTTCCAATATAAACATAACGAAGTTTGTTACGAAAAATAAATTCTTCTCTATTATAAGAATATTGGATATTCCAAAAAACGTATTTTTTTTTATAATACCTCTATGTAGTAGAAAAATTGTATAAATAATATACATATATCGAATATATATATATATCTTATTATCTAAAAGAACTCTAATTTCTATTTTAGCTTTTAATATAAATAATATAATGAATTAATTCATATATATATATTTTTTTAAATAAGTATGTTTAATACATTATAATTTATAATCAATAAAACGTAAGACTTTTCATTCTGGTTTGGTAACATTTACAAATAAATAAAAATATTATACAATAATGATACATAAATGCTTAATTATTATGCATTATTAAAATGTCTAATAATATATTAATTTATTTTAATTAGTATTCAATTTATATCAAAATAGGTTATTCTCACTTATATAAGTAAAATTAAAAAAAAATTATTTTCATGATAAATCAAAAAAATACTTTAAATGATAATAAATATTAAAATATTACATTTACACTAAAACATAATATATCTTAATGTGATATTCAACAATTTAAAGTGGTAAAATACATCAATAGGAAATTACATTTTATCAAAACATCCAAGTTTGATGTGATACGGTATGAATTTAAATTATCAAATTGTATTGTTTAATTTTTTATTTTTGATTTAAAAAGTAAACATATTTTTTTAATAAAAAATTAAAAACTTAAAGTTATTTTTTTATTAACATACTATACCTATTAACTTTTAAGAGATCAACAACGTAATAAATGATTTGAATTCTTCAAATAAAAAATTATTTTTTAGTTTTACCGGTAAATTATTTTAAGTATATTATTTTGATAAAATTATATAGGAAGTCCATAAATTATATACTGCATTTAGTAGTGCGACCTTTATAGTTTTCTAAAAAATCCTCTCACAACTACAAAATAAATAATAATAAACTCAATATATATTAAGACTTCTATGATTATTTAAATATATATTATATTTATTAGTTCATGAATATGCATTTGAATAAAGTTATTCATTCTATATTAAAACAAAAATATATGTAATATTAACACCATAAAATTAATCTTACAAGAAAACGAACAACTAACATAATAAATAAATTAACTTCGAGGGTATTATATATTTTTATTTAACAAGCTTCGAGACGCATATATATCTTATTGTACTGCAACAATTTGTCTTACATACAATAATTAGTTTAAAGCGAGAGGGAATTGTTCAATAGATAAATGTATGCTTAGTCAGAACACTTAGAACTAACGTGAAACAATAGGAAATAGTAATAGTAATAATGTTCCAAATGCTTGTATGGGGTTGTTTAGTGAAATAGAGTTAAATTCTTCAGTTTAAGGAAAGGTTAACGGTACTCGATTAGGTCGAGTTCAGATAAACATTCACTTAACTATTTAATAGTATCGTAAATTTTAATGATAACATTAACACGACTTAGCACACTTATAGACAACTTAATTGCTATTTGTTAGGCTAGACGATCAAGCCGTAAAAGCAATGTATTTAACACAATTATTTGGATCCACTAAACTTTTGATGAATACATTTGAAATACTAAAAAGGTAGGCAAGTGGATACCGCTCTGCTGTACAGTATGTGTCGAGTGGATCACTTTCATGGATGTGTTAAACTTGAATTTAATGATATAAATCATCGTACACGAACAACGATTCTGAGCGTAGACGGTCTGGCAGCCTACATTACTATAGTAATGTACATTTTTTGATATTATTACTGTTAAAATAATTCATTTTACTATTAATAAAACAGTAAGTTGAATTAATTTTTACCGAAAACATTTGGATTTGGAAATATCATGGAGTGTATAAAATATAATAATATACTTTAAATGTTTCAAGCAAAAATATTTTCAAAGTACAACGAATTAACTTACATTGTTCTCCTTTATTTATTATTTTATTTATTTAACCATGTAAATATATTTTTTAAATTTTTTTGGTTATAATATATATATATGTGTGTGTGTGTTTTTACCGACGCTTTTAAAAACTATTTTGAATTTTCAAAAATAAACACCTCTCAAAAGTATCAATTAGATTCACTTTCCCACCAGAAAAGATACCGATAAAGAAAATCGAAGCATTATTTCGATTACTTATCGTGTTTACAGATAGAAAAAAAAAACACACAAATAGTATCATCATTATCTAAAATTAGTAATTATTATTGCTTCATGCATAATATTATTTTGTTATAACACTATGTAAATTAAAATATGAGTTCAATATGGACTGTAAAAAAAAGTAAACATCGTCGCATATTAATATTATACGATGTAATAATACATTTAATAGTCAACGACCTATAAGGCCATAATTCATAAGCTAATTATCACAAAATTGGTTCTGCTAAATGCATACGAGCGTGGCATCCTCTTTCAGTCTGCAGTTGTTTTACACGAATCAATGTTGATCGTTGTCGCTCGTCACTCGAAAAGTGTGTAATGCTCTACAAACCTTTTATAATATTTCCTATATATTCTAATGGGTATATCATTAACTTACTATAACTTGCATTTATAATTCATACTATCATCAAATTTTATACAAAATAGATATCCGATACAACCACGGATAATGATTATAGTGAAGCATAATAAGTTTATAATATACTTGACACAAACGAAAACATAGTTAAATTATAAATCACTAATCTAATCTATGACAATAGCTTTCGATAGATAGCTCAAAAAAAAAACTACAAACAGTTCTACGATTTGGAAATTTTAAAATTGGTAATTTACAATAAAGCTAAAAAACATAATATATTAATCATAATTTAGAGTTAGCCATATAATTTTTTAAACTGTATATTATGTATATCTGACTATAGAATTTCGATAATTCGTAATTAATATGAAATTTGTAATAGTTTTATATCTATTATAACCATATAATACTAACATGAATAAAAATATTTCTTTTTGAGAGTATTTGTACAATTAAATAAGCATGCCAAGATTTTGTTTGAATATTAGGTATGTGTACATCTTGTTAAACAATCAAAGCATTTTTTTTATTTTTTAATAACTCGTTTTGTCAAAAGTTTTTTTTAAAATAGTTTAGTAGAAACTTCATGTATAAAATAATGAGTATTTCTAATTGAAATTAAATATAACAACTAATTCATTAATGAATATATTATTAAACTATTATATTTAAATAATAATTTCTTTATAGTTGATATTGAATGTATATTATAATAAGAGTTACAACACCATTATATTACGTTTATAAATTAATTTTAATAAATTCAGTGTTATTATATAACTTTAAGTATACATAATTTACGTTAATTTCCATAGGTTTATGTTTTTTTTTTTATTTATGAACAAACACATATAATATTTACCATTATATTATACAAACAATGATTTTAATTAATTTTCTTTTCATCAAAAAAAAAAAGTTAGATTCAGATAATATTTTATATAATGAGCTTGTGTTCTGTTTGATACAATTATATTAAATTGTAAATATTAAATTATGATTCAAATTTTGCAGATTTACAGTTTCAAAAGTTAAATTGTACAAATATAATTTTCAACAAATTGTACTATTATAATATAATAATGATGCATATTATTCCAGTATTAATACCGTTAAATAATTTCGAAAATATTTAAAAAAAACTCTAGAATTAAAATATCAAATGCTTGTAATTTATACTTAAAATTGCGAATTAAAAATAAATAAATGTATCTAAAACAGAATTAAAATTTATATTATAATAAATACCAACACCTATATATTTTTCTCAAAATTAATTTATCATAATAATGGATAGTTTTTCATATTTTTTTTTCTCTTATTGGTCTTGAAATAATAATATTTCTGCTTTAATTACCAGGCCATTAGTATTACATTTATATACACATGACTTATAAATCTATGAAAAAAAAAGAGCAAAAAATATATTTTTATAAATATTATTATAAATATTATATTATTATATTATATTATTATTATTATATTATTATAAATATTAACTAGATATTTGTGTACACTGTTGACTATATTAGATCTAGTTTTTTAATTTTCTTGAAGTATTCTATGGTGTTATTTTCGTTGTCTGTTGAGTTTAGACCTAAACTAAATAAAGTAGTTTATGTTGAGTTTCTCTCATTATTTTTCGTTTTTCATAATTTTATCAAAAACTGTATTCAAAAGATATAGCTTACTTACCCTTTATTTACTTGTCATCGTTATGAATTTAAAAACAATTAACGGACACAATACTTTAGAACATTGTATTTATAATTTTCATGATAATAGAAGCAGTTTTTTTTAATACATATTATTCTTCAATTTTAATTTCAAACCGATTCTTGATGAAGTATTTCGAATAATTATTATGTTATCTGATGTTTACATATGAATTAAATATTGATCGTTGTTCGTTGAATCTGTTTTTTCGTTATTTGAATAGAAATCACAATTGCTGGTGCAAGCATATGGGGGAGATTGTAATATCGGAAAAACGTAATTTTGGTTCTATATTATAGAATTTCAGAATTCGGATGTACTAAACCCGTAGGGATTAAGTTGTAAAAACAATTTTGAACTTAGATTTCCAATATCGTGAAATCCAAGCAACGAGAGATAACTTTGAAAATATAAAATTGGGGTGAGTATCATTCTTTACGATATTATGATATTGAAATTGAAAATTCTTAGCACGTCACAATGACGTTTAAAATTACATAATTTAAAGTAGGTACTTAGGTATTATTTACAGTGGTTATTTTTATATATTAATATATTTTATATTTATGCAAATTTCTCGATCATAATATTTGCACACATTTAAAATTACAGTGTTTAGCAGAAGGTTACAATAATTCCATATGGCAAATTACGTACGATAATATCCACGTAATAATTAGCAATACGATTATGTAAAAAAATATTAACAAACGTTAGCGTTATGTATAACACAAGCAGAGCTCACCCGGAGCTACATTGACGTAATTATTTGTGGGCATGGAAGTATTTATTGTATTTTTTTTTTAATTTATTGAAGTTTGTCATTGAGATTGTCATTTCATTATTTTTCTGAAAACTATACAAGAACATTGGGCACTGTTTAGTCTTTTACTCTTGTGTGTGTGTGTGTGTGTGTGTGTGTGTGTAGTAGCGAAACAATGCAGGGTCATTAAGCTGAGCACGGTAAATGTTATTCTAACAACCCGTGTACCTATATTGGACAAAAACAGGTAAATGGCTAGGCGGTGCGATTTTCGTCGGAGAAGGGGGATGCTGGCGAACGAAAACCCATATTTTGAATGGCCACTCGTTAGCGTTTGGAGCGCAATTAAAAAGCGTCCGGGACGCTGACAATGACACGTCGTTACGGCGGCGGCGGTGGCGGTGATGATGATGATCGAGGAAACAGGAAATTTGACACGGGAAACATAAAAAAAAAAAAAAGGAAAAATCTTTCACACCCGTTGGCCTATTGTGTATCGTACCACTATAGGTGTTGGAAGAACGAAGTGATTTAATTCATACTGAAAAAAAAAAATAAATAATAATAATTATAATAAGACAATGAATTGAGAATTGTATTTAGGAACAACGTCAACGTCACGGTGGAGAGAGAAAGTGGAAGAAATATAGGGAGAGCGTGAAAGTAAGAGTGAGAGAGAGAGAGAGAGAGTGAGAGAGCGAGAGAGAATGACCGAGTCTCCGGGGGAGGGGGGGGGTGTCTCGCGCGCGTATTTGTGTGGGTGTGTGTATGTGTATCGCGCATTTTTATTAACCGGAAGTAGCCGGCAGGAGTTTTCGGGTTTTTGATTGGTTTTGTGATTTAGCCGGACCTGCAAGACGACGTGTTCGCCATTTCCCCTCGGCTGGCCGACAAACAGAAAATCTCATCACGGAGCCCAATCGAACCGGCCCCGACCGGGTTGGGGTGTGATACGCGGGGTTGGGGTCGGTCCCGGAGGATATATACCGTACACAGGACCGTCACAATTAATTACACCTATACGCGTACGGGAAGGCTTCCCCCTAAACCCACACCTATCATCGCCGACCCGAGGAGCTCTGAAAAATATATTAAATTTTGAAATGGATTTGAGTCACGTTTCGTGATACGGTTGAGAATTGTTCGTCTTAATACGAGTACACACACACACACAAAATGGAAATAAAAATATTATTTTAAAGATTTTATGGCCGGCCATCAAAAGATCCGCCAATGTTTTATTTAATTTCGATACTGATTCGAATGAATTCGAAATTGAAAATTCGTATTTAAATTCTAAAGTTGTCCGAAATTAATCGGATATGGATGGGATGCCTTTTGATGGAAATCTTCAGATGAAATAAGCTATTCGAGATTCAGGCCGTTATTGGAAAGCCTATAAACGATGAAATACAATTATTACCGATTATAAGGAAACCGGTAATACACAATGATCATTTTCGTTGTTATCATATTATGCTAATACCCAGTTTATATAATATTTTAAGAGTTAGAATTGGTTTTTGCATTGATATTCTTTAAAAATTATATTTTAATCGAAACAAAACACACAACTTTAAGTCTCTGAATAATATTCTATTTAAATATTTCGTTACACAATAAAAAATATATTATTACTGATCATTGATAAACAACGGTAGATAATATTTTTTAAAACTAGAATTTACAAATGTGTAAGTGGAGAATATTACAATGTATAAGAACATACTGTATTGATGATTGATGCTGATCAAATTATATTTTATTTAGCACACTTTTTTGTCTATGTATTATTCGTATTATTAATGATGAGTCTAAATATAATTTATTTAGACATTGTTTATTCAATAAGTTGATTATTACTTCAATAATACTAGGTAATATTTTAGGACCAATTTTTGAAGTATTAATATGGTTGCATGATGTTTACATTTTTCGTCGTTGAGATCAATATTATAAAACATAATGTGTAAATAAAATTGAAAATATAGTACACCTACATACATCATATAATTGAATCAAAAAAAGTTTTTAAACTATTTTTTTCTTTTTTAGTATTAATACATATACATTTCATAAAAATTATTTTTTAATTTTTATTAAAAAAAAACACAATTAATTAAAATTAAATATTAGCCACTACTTACTATTATTTGATTTTAAGAGATATTTTAATCTGCTGGTAATTATATTAGACTAATTTTGAGATATACATAATATTGCAGTTAAATATCTGCATCGTTATTGAAAATAATTAGTAAAAACATGACTGTTAATTAAAAAAAAAATATAAAATTAAAATAATGGTTACTTGTAACTTGAGTGGAAGAAATGATAACAACAGTGTTATAATGTAAAATTCGTTTGTATTTAGCATTTGTGGAATAATTAAAATAAAAGTTTTGATCGAAACCAGCTGATATAAAAAACAAGCGTGGAAAGTAGCTCATAGTAGATTTTTACAGGTACATACGAAATATAAATTTTTGTAATATTATAATAGGTAATAAATGATTTGTCAATTAAAGCAAAACACTTCCGTATCGTAGGAATTTCATTTATTTATATAATAAGTTTGAGTGAGGTATAACGTATAACATTAAACATAATATCTGTGGTGTGATGGCAGTAGCTAATATGTACATTTTTTGAACTTTCGGGAAAACGAATTTAAAGGTTTAGAATACAATGAAAAATACATTTTGAAATGAAATGCATTTATTCTTTTATAATTGTAATCAATAGTATTTTAAGAATTAAAATATAAGACCACAATACATAATTAGTTTTCTTCCAAAAGTTCTCAAGTCAAAAATAAAGACATATATAAAGTTGCCATCATGTATATTATCAAAAAATTGACATATCAATTATATAAAAGACATATAAAGTTTTGCCGTCACGTATATTTTAATAACGCAGTGTATCGTTTTAATATAGAAGTGGCTGGCGACAATACGCAATTGTAAACGCATAATATAAATAGGTAAAAACGGTGAATATCGCTCGGAGACGTACGCACGTATGAATTTAAGTTATAAAATATCAACGTTTTGCGGTTAGACCTGATAGAACGATTACCACCGTTATTAGTGATTTCAAACTCAACGTAAAAGGATAACTAAACCGTAATTGATTAATACTATTATATTAAGAGACGCGTGAAATATCTCTGAAAGTTTCAAAACTGAGATACGTTTTCGAATCAAAGTTTCTAGAGTAAAATGTAAGTGGACAAAGTATAACAATAAAAGCTCAAGCGTTTTACTTTATTGCACACTTTTAATCCGCCGTTGGTTTACGATTAATGCCAATTTACCTCTCGCTCGGCGTACAATTATATTATGCAATACACAATTTTATACGGTTTTGCCGCTCGTCCCGTCGTTCGCGAAACGGTATTAAAAAAAGATTTTCCTCGGTCGCTATGGCGCACATGTCACTCTCTCTCTCACACACACACACACACTATATGTTTATAAATAACACATTATTGGATTGATTTGAAAAGAGAAACCGATTATGTGGAACGAGTGTGCGTGCCTGTGCCGTCTCCTCTCCAGACGCGGATTAAAGTGCTGCACGATATTCGGTAGTCGTCGTCGTCGTCGTCGTCGCTGTCAGTGCACGAACAACGGCCGTTCGAGCCGCTCGGGATTGATTCGAAATTTATTGCGGCGATGGTTTGTCGGAGAAAAAACGTGAGCCCGCGGGCCATACTTCGGACCGGATTGTATCGGAACGGCGGGCAACGCGGATCGCGGGCGGCCGTTCCCGCGCGACAAGCATAATATCGCGACGATTGGGCGGGGGCCCGAGGAAATCATATTAAAACACATAAAAATGTCATTCCCAATGTACGTTTTATTACGGTTGATTAAGGTTACCGCGAGAAAATAATGTGCGTAATTGACATCGGTCCCCGTTCGGGTTAAATGCGCTTTAATCGAGTCGAACGGTTGAAGGGATTTTATGCATATATACAATTTGTTATTATATATATGGCGTGAGTTTATTGGGTAGTTGCCTAACTACCTACGGCTACTAAACGTAATGCGATATCAGTGAAAATCGAAAACTGATTCAGTTCAGACGTTTATCGTGGGGTTTTTAATAGTTTAATTTTTTTTTTTTATTTTCATTATAAATTTAGTATATTTTTATTATTAATTTTTTATGTGTTTCTTACGAATATTAAAAAAAAAGGGTTCGTTATATTGAGCGTATACAATATTAGTGTACCTACATTTTCTAGACGTGTCCGATTCGATAGAAATATAACAATGTATCACGATACCTGACACAAATTGTCGATACGATTGTCTAGGCATGATCATTGACAAGTACACCCCACGTACGGCATCGTCAGGTGAACGATGCGATTTTCGAAGATCGAAAATCGGTGACTTGCCAACTACTAGCACTGTGACGGTCATTCGACGGATTATGGGTACATTTCACTGGGAGAAATTATTATATCATCGGTATTCAAATCGTCAAGACCGAATACTATGTTCTTGAAAGATTCGAGCTCGTTAAACAATCGAATCTCATTCAGTCGAACCGTCGCTCTATGTCTGACCATAATATTTCTCTGAATATTTCCCTAAATATTTCCAATATTACCATATCTTTCAAACAGCCGTTGTAGGACTCACAATACACCGATGACTCACACTGGAAGTCGAATTCATTGACGTCCGACGACGAACTAACGACAAGAACAAACTACAGCAGTCATCGCGTGGAATCTCGTCCGAGCGCAGTCCACGATTGACGTCCAACGATATTATATCTATAAAACAGTATTTTTTTATCCGTATCCAACAACTCCGGCCAGCAGGAGGTCACACCTGAAGAACTATCATCGCGGTGTAGTTCAAAACCCGTTGAACAAGCTCGAAGCCGTGAAGATTTTCTTAATTCCTCAGTGTTCCCCTTAATATTCGTCTGCCACATTATTCTGTGGGTAACCATTCTAAAATATTGACACTGCTACACGATCATGCGTGCACGCATTCTGACTCTCGGGGATATTCTCGAGGAATACGCATATAACTGTGCGATTGTTCGCTATAGGGATGGCGGGGAATTTCTTGGGTAAAATTTATTAAGTAATTATTATATTATGTATCTACCTCAACCTTACTGGATTCATCCGCGTCCAATTGTCTGTAATGACTTTTATTATATATATATTATTTTATTTAACATAATAAAAGAAACACCTTAATAATAAGAACAACCAATATATGAAGGATTTGATTACATAAGGCGGTGCGCGAATACTCACCGTTTCAAATGTATAAAATCTTTGTAATTTATTATAGGTACCTCTGTATTAGATTAGATTGATACAATTCAAGTTGTTGTAAAAGATGAAATAGGACACATAATTTGTTTTCTTTTGTTGGAGTTTAGACTTGTAGTGTAACATATTTTGTTCTTTCATTCGGCTCATTGCTTCTATTGAAGATAACGGCCGAAAGCGTTTTATGTGAAATAACTGATATTGAACAGTGTACAAAACACATCAACAAACTTTCATTATAAACCTCGGAGCACAAGAAAATGTTTGCGGGTTTTTCGGAAAGAGAACAATTATTATAATTATATAGGTACTAATGCCTCAATAATACATTTGCTATAATCGATATTGACAACTGTAAATAAATAATTTATTTTTATACGAGAATTAACATAGATATGTCTGTTATACACGAGTACAATACACTATGTAATATATCAAATATTTTAGTGTAAGTTAGTTCCATCAAATGTAGTTATTATTATGTGTATAAATTAAAATTATGATGTGAATCAATTGTATCTTTTTTTTTTTTCAATTAGGTACAAGTTACACAAATATTTGATTTACCTAAAAAGATAGTTGAGTACTATCGACTAACGTGTTTTCGTACATAATATTGTATGTTAAAATAATTGAATTACCTATATTTAGTGTATAAATTTGTAATCGATTTTGAAAATCAACTGTAATTTTATAAACTAAAAATCTAATTTAATCGTTTAACCTGTTCTTTTATTTTATATTTAATAATGGAATATGAGTGTATTCATTTTATATATCTATATAGTTTTCGTACTATTTAAATATCACGATACATTTAAGTGATTGATTTATTTATAATTAATATTATATTCCACACTGGCATTCAAATTGATATTATTATTTAATATTGTAATACAGTAGATTATTTAGATATTATATAATTGATAACTCTAAAGCACCTACCCAATGATTTTCATATTGGCAACGACAGTCGACAAACAACCGGAAAGTATAATAATCTAATATTGTAACACCGGTGGTGGTGGTGGGATAACGTTGATGGCAGAAGCGTAACCTTCGTCACCTTTCAATCTATATGCAAACTAGCTATCCTACTATTTTATGGAAAACCCATCAAGTAGTTAGGACGCAAGAAATTTACATCAAGTAAAAAGGAAATTTTAGATTATATTTTCGGTTAACCTGAGCACTGCGGAACACCAAAAATACACGGGATCTTACCACGCAGCGCGAAGGATAACATTGGACGTCGGTAGAATTTTTAATGACATTATACAAAATAATAATTTACCAAATACTGCTAGAGAGAGAGAGAGAGAGAGAGAGAAAGATAGAGCCATTAACGTTATTTGAAATTCCAATTAATTGTATTTACATATCACACATAATTTTCACAATCGATGGTGGGTACATACTAACATACTAATTTTATATTCCACTGCAATTACAGTAATGGATTTATTTAGCGATCACTGAGTAAAACAATAAATTAAAATCAACCATTAAAAATTTAAAATAAAATGATAATAATGTATAGTTTATAAAATATTTCTAGAGAATAGCGTACGTTACGTGGGTACAAAATATTTAGCAACTGATTTTGTAAGTCACACAACTCGATGATTGTATTTTAATATTGCAATTTAGGTTCCTATAATAATAGAAATATTATGTTTTTTTTATTTTTTATGACCTTTTTTCAGAATTTATACCATTTTACTATTATACAATTCCATCAATACCAATTCTATTATAACATTAGCACTTATTACTTAATATATTACTTTTTGGTGATAATTTTATTACGAGTTTTTTTATTATTATTAATTCCTTGTTTGTGTCAATCCTAAATACTTCCAAAACGTATTCATACAATTTCGTGTCGTATAACAGTAAAAAATAATATTTTTTATCACAATATTTTTTATTCCTACTTATGCGTTTATTTATTGTAATTTATTTTAAAACAAATTATAAATAAATCATTTGTTGCAGATATTTAAAAAAAATTTAAAATAACGTATGAACTACCTTCATATGGATATAATACATGTGACTATTCATTGAGTCTACAATGAGTAATTTAAGTTTTAAAGGGTTAATAAACTTAATAAAAAAATCATAAGTTCACAAAAAAAAAACTTATGTCTGGTTATCCAATATTGTATTTGTTCTTAAAAATATATTATTAATTAAAACTAGAAAAAAAAAATCATTAAAATGAAAAATATTGTGGATTATGTGTCAACGATATTATAATATAATATAATTTTATTTTATATTCTGAGAGGGCAAATAATGTATTGATTTTACAATGATGTGTATTTTTCTTTTTTTCTGTTTGTCACCACGTCTAAGGGCACATTCCGATTTTCTTCATCAGCATCTTTTCCGTTAGAAAAATTAATTTAGAAAGTCAAAAGTAAAAAAATCCCCATAGTTTTCAAACATGTTGGGAAAAAACAACAAATGAATTAAGGTAAAAACGAGAAATTTTACGCGAAGCCAATTTTCGATAAAATCGATTGTGTTTTTTGAAGTAACACCAAAAGTAACCATAGTAGATATATACAATTTTCACCGAATGTTTATATAAGAATTTTCTATAAACAATTACACTTTACATTTTCAAAATATTTTGATTTTTTTTGTGTTATTTATAAGCATAATAAAGTCGGTCACAAAACTTGAAAATTTAATAGATGGTTCTTTATAACTTTTTGTAAGTGAAAAATTAAAAAAAGTTGAGCTTAAGTTTCTAATAGTTTTTTAATACAAGTCTAAAGTTGAAATTTCGAGAAAATACGTAAAAGTCACGAAATTTTGCAGCGTTTTTTTTATTAGGAAGTTCATAAATATTTTTCTATTCAAATCTAAAATTTGAAAATTTAACATAAGGATTTCTATAAGTTTTTCTACCTCTCTATAAAAAAAAAAATACAGAAAAGTCAAAGTAATTTTTAATGAGCGTTTGATATTAGACATTGGATATTCACCAGTTTTTTCCGGGAACGATTTTCTTATTTTGATGTAATTCAAAAATGAATAACTGTAAACATTTGAAAATTTCACCAAATGTTTAAATTACCATTTTCTATACAATAAAACAATTAAAAAATATTTTGACAATTTTTGAGCTAATGTATGCTTGCTTAATATATTTTTGGTTTTTTTGAAATTCTTTTTTTTTAAATATCAATAAAAAAAATTTCGTATAGTCAATTTTTTTGGTAGTCAATTTTTTTGGTAATTTAATACAAGATTTTTCATAAGTTGCTAAAATAGTAGATTAAAAATAATGAAAATACATATGCATAAATGTTTTTTTACAAGCATTTAAATTTTGAATTTTGACCGAAATTCATCATCGAACACATTTGCAAATTGTTTTGTAATTAATAATGTATAAAATTATTAGTTTTTATAGCTAAGTATTGAAAATTTAAAATAAGATTTTTCGAAAGTATTTAATAGTGTCACCAAAAAATCAAAAAAAGATATTAAAAAAATTATTTTTTATAGACATTTTAAGTTCAAATTTGGACGAAATTAGATATTTAAATGAAGAATAACAATGTTATTTATTTCGTTGCCATTTAAAAATATTTTTTGAGGGCTCTTGAAACTTTTAAAGTATATTATTATATTTTATACACTCAATTAATTTTTCAAATACAATGTTTTCTACAAAAATGAATTCAACCTATTGTATTATTAATAGTAATAAAATAATTATTTTAATGGATGTGACTCTTTTCGTCCAAAAATAACCTTTCGCTTTTCGCCCAATAATATTATAGCACTTTTTGATTACATTTTTATAATACACAATTTGGGAAATTCTTATTTGAAGCCATTTAGCATTACCCGGAGAGTACCATGAGGATGCGGCTTTATTACTCTCCAAAAATGTATTGTGTATTTTGTGTATTTAATGAATTAAATATACATTGAAATAATACGTCAAAATATAATTAATAAATTAATAATTTATAATAATTAAAAGTCATTGATTTAAAATTGATTGATTGTTCCTGTCTTATAGTATTTTATTCTTTTACTCATTTTTTTGTTGTCAGTCTATAATTTTTTTATCTTTGGGACAAGTTTGTAAATGAACACTGTTTAATTAGATATATATCTCAGCTTGAATTTCATTTATAACACTCAACCAGTCATTTATTGATGGAGAAATATGAATAAAACTTTTGTTAAAAAAGAATGAAAAGATTCATATGCGTTAATTGTTCTTATTAATTCCGTCGTATTAGCTGCCCAAATACTTGATGGAAATTAACTATCTTCCGAGATGTAAGTATCGATTAAACATTCACAGTAATTTATTAATTTGTCATTTACTAGACAGCCTATAGTAGGTCTTCAACAAAACAATTTGATACTTCGTTTGGATTTAAAAATATCAAACCAAATGTATGCCGTATCCACTTACCAATTTCTGAAGATTCGTCTCTATAGAAAGAGGTTAAACCTCTTTTAAATATTTCTCCGCAGTGATTGAAAACCAATGGTTTGGTGAAATCCGCATCCAATTATTGTTGTATTCGGCCATACATTTTCTGCAGCTTTATTAATTGCTAATTCAAAATCAACGGTAAACTTTTCTGGCGTGAACGGAAAACCAAGTGCATTACACTTTTCAATAATTTTAGTAAATACGAATTCAGAAGATTTGACGGATTTATCTATGTATAAACAAAATACTAACAGAATGTAATGCCCATTTTTAAATCCATGTGAAGTGAACATTTGATTAAAAAATCTTGATGATTATTTAAAAGTACCATCTACGAATATATTTTCGACTTGACTTAAGAATAATAATTTTTTTTCACACGAAAAAGTCAATACATTTTTATTTTTATCATTAATTAATAAAAACAACTCTCCTCTAGTAATAACTATTTTTTCCGTATTAATAAGTGTATGCACTTCATTTATATTAGTGGAATTAGGAGGAAGGACACTTTTACAAGCTTTATATATATATTTTTTTCAGCTTATTAATATCAGATACAGTAAATGTTGATGTTGCGTGATCATTTTGAAAAATTTCCTTTATACATCTTTCTTCGGTTATATATACATATCTTCTACAGCTATATGTTTACACCCTAAATTTACAATTTGACAATATTTGTTAGATCGTATTATCGTAAAAGTCATGATTATGTCCTCCAGTTATTAAAATAAATGAATCATTCTGGTCTGAATATATTAGTGTACTACACGTTCTCGTAACACATCTCCAACAAGTAGAACCGTGTTTTTTACTTGCCCATCCAAAGTTATGTTTAAAATTATTACACAATACCATACGACATCCTTGTTTACCTTCTCAGAATTCCATTATTTCACTTAAATTTACTAAAATCGTTTACTACCTAATCGTATTTATTGCATTTAACGCACTCTGCCAACAAAACTGCACTGAAACAATTGTTTTGTGGTCAAATGTTATTAAGGCTAATATTATTACAATTATTACTATTTTATATTTTTAAAATAACTAGCGGATCATCGCGATATTATCTTCATAAGGTATTAAACATATACTGGACAAAAACATTTTAAGTAAGTGTTTCCCAAATTGTGAATTATAAAAATGTGATCAAAAAATGCTATAATATTCTTGGACGAAAAACAAAAGGTCATTTTTGAGCAAACGAGGTCTTACCCATTTTAATAGCAACATTATCTTAAAATACACTTAGTTATGTAATCTGACAAACTGTTATCGCTCAGAATCGTTTTTCATATACAATGATTCATATCATTGAATACAAATTTAACACATCCATGAAAGTGACCCACTCGGTATCTACTACTGTACAACAGAGCGGTACCCACTTGCCGATCTCTTTTTTTTTTAAAAAATTAAAAATGTATAATATTGTTATGAATTTAAATTCTATTCAAATATATAATTTTATCGTCGAAGTATAAAATATTATTTGTTGAAATATTTCCAATAGGTTTTTAAAATCGATCCACAAAATTATATTTTATTTCAAATTTAGCATTTAACTATTTACAATTTAGTAATGTTTTATGAAAAATTATTGACGATTAAATCAATTAATTAATAATTATTATATTTCAAAAATGATAAATAGACCCACAGAGCGCAAAACATGAACGTTACGTTAATTAATTTAATGGAAAAACATTGTACAGAATATTAAAAAAAAAGTTGAATCGTTAGTACATACATCGTTGAATTCTCAGTTCTATTGTCAACCTGTTCATTCGTGTGAGTATTTTTTGATTATAATTTTATTTTATTTATGAATTTATGAGATTGAATAATTCTCAATAGAAGTGCACATTTTCTACTATGTTTTTATTTATGATTATTAGGTCGATTGTCCTATAGATTATTGCTATTCAAATTACACTAAAAACCTTTACAAAAGTAAAAACCAAACAGATGATTATATTAGAACTTTTTGATATCCATGTGTTATCAACTTATGTTATTACATCTACATAATTATTCAATATATATTATATTGATTTTTCTTTATCCACATTACTACAGTTGTACGTATAAATCTTTAAGAATAATATTTCATATCTACCACCTACTTCAGAATAGAAATAAATAACGTTTAAAAGATTTACATATACTTACATTTTAAAGAATGATTAAAACTATTTTTTTTTTATTTTTAATAATGAGGTTATATAAAATATGATTCTTATTTGAAAACCAATATATTTGATATGTATAATTTATTTTAAAATAAACTTCAAAATATTCATAAATTATAATAATACTTCAAAATAGAATATCAAAATTATGTTGTAACCTATTATGTATTTAAGAAATAATAATGTACCATAAGCATAATATCAAGATAAAAACAAAAATTAGTTATTTGATTTACAGTAAAAAAAAAAATAATAATAAAAATATGTACCAGGTATACAGTGAAGACTTCGAGTTATGAAAAAAAAACAACAAATATAATAAATGAGTTTCGTGTGTTAAATTGAACATTCGGTAGACGTGTATGTATGTATGTACACACACAGAGTAACACCTATACATTATATTTATGAATTTGTTCCTTTATTTGTGGACCTTTCAGAGTTTTTTGAAAGATAACAATTTAAGCTGGATGATAAACAAAACTTAAGCGCAAAAACTTATTTGGTGACAAAGTCTTTTTAATGTGAAAATGTATGATTCGCAAAGTCCGAGGCCTGGTCATAAACAGCCGTGAAAACCCTTCTTTTTTTTTGTGTCCTGAGGGTTGAGGATTCAAAGACAACCCCTATTGCCAATAAACTTCAGTCGATTTTCCACCCACACTTAAAAAATATATTTCTTCATTTTCACTTGGAATTGTTCCCAAACAACTGGCACTGGCATTTCGAGTGAAGAAAAACTGAAGATGTAATAGGAAGTTTACGATTTTTCTTAGTTAATATATATTTTATCGTTTATATATATATATATATATATATTAACAATATCTTAACAATTTAAAAATAACAAGAAAATAACATTTTTACATAATATTCATTATTGTAACCCGTCATTTACATTACTTTTTAATTATTCGAGTAACTTACTTTTTTCCCTTTGGAAATAAGATCAAGATAATAATATTGTATAATATTATAACGTATAAGTATGTAATGATTTTAAATTAGAAAACGTTGTTTATTCTTTAAGGGTTTTTCAAATGCGTTTGTTAAATATAGTTGTTTGAATCTCAACGATATAGGTATAATACATAAATTGACCCTATGTATAAAATTTAAATCATGATGTCATAACGAATTGAAAATTGACCTTTACTGAATTCTTTGATACTTGCCCCATTAAAATACGTTATAAAATATTCGTAATCGTTAGTCGCAATTATATATATTTGCTTGTCTGATAAAAACATGACTGTATGTTAGTGACGGGTTTAATACGATATCTTTTCTCTGTGGCATCTCTCAAAAAACATTTTAAAAATGGTTAGTTTGATATAATTGTCAAGGCAGTTGTCGAGAGACGACCAGCAACTACAGTAAATGTACCTTGCCTTGCTCAGTCAGCTCAAATTCATTACGAGAAAATATTGTCAGCGTCATCGTTGTTCGCCGTCCAATGGAACAAAAACTGAATAGAATAAGATGACGAGGGTGTGGTAAATATAGTAACAATCAGAGTGCGATGGTATTAGTATACTGTGTACTCGACATATTGTACGATTTTTCCCAAGGAAAACTTGGGTCATTATAATATTATAGTATCTCGTATCCGTAATGATGTTGTCTCCGTTGACTTTAACAACATCACTGGCCCATCCGTGTGTGACTGTAGAATGTTGATGGAAAGAGGATATGTGTACGACTGAGGAAAAATATTTTTTTTTTTTATTTCGAGGATCGTATTTCTACAGACAGGGGTAGTTTTCTGCGATTGTCATCATAAATTATACAATTCATCAAAATTTAAAACGGCGAACAACAATAAAAATATTGATTTTGATTTATTCGTAAAAACATAATATAGCAATACAAACGCAGACTTGGAAAATAATTATCGCATCAGAGAATAACATAACAAGTAAATTAATTGTAATTGCTTATTTAGTGTGCAATGTCCAATTTATTTGTATTTTGTAATTCGATAAAAGTCATCTCAATTCAAAAAAGTATTTTACGATAGAAGACTATTCAGTATTCACTTAAAATTTTAATTATAAACAACACGCTGTGTTACACTTTCACACGTAAAATGTCGAATTCATTCGAATCACTGGGTTGTTTACTTTTTTTTCCTTTGGGACGGTAAGTAATTATCTTTAAGCACAAAAACTTTTCATTCGATGAAGCTAATTTAAATTATTTTATTATTAAATTGGTCAATAAAAAAGTTCAAATATTTTTAATTGAATTAATTTCCACTTGAAAAAATTATTAAATTTATTAAAATGCTTATTTTATTCTAAATCCTTTTTATTTTTAGTTCTTATTGTAATATTAATTGTGCATATAATTCTATGTATTTAATAATAATAATTATTATTTTAAACTCATTTTTATATTTTGTTAAATGATAAATGCATTAGTTATCAGTTATTATTTATTTTTATTCGATTTAATGATTTAGCTTGATGCTAAAGTTCTCGAATCGCTAACCGTTAAAAAGTTTTTCGATTTCTTCATCTAACAGTACTATCGTAATTTACCTTGCCCTTTCCCGGACAACGTATTCAATTTATGTATTTGAGATATCATCACTGAAAACGAGGAAATAATTCCAGAGCATCGAAATCCGTTAAACAGTTTAATGGCATTTGGATGGTGCTAGTTGAATGATTTAATGTAATCAATTTTAAAAGTTTTGAAAATAAATATAACGTTTTATACCAGAAAAAAAAATAAATACTTTTTTATGATTTATGTCAACGTTTTTATGCACTATTTCTAAATTGCAATACATATTTCCGGTATTAAAAACGTAGGTACGCATTATTAATTATATCTATACCTATTATTTACAATTATGCGACTAGAAATTTAATACATTCGATCACGAAGTTTTATTCAAATAGGTAGCTTATTTACATTTCATCGCGGTATTAGTGATCAATTTCATGTTCAAAATCGAATATGTACAGTATTCCGCTACGTTTATTAATCTGTAGAAGAGGTTTTCTGTAATTCTTTTGTTGCATACATTTTTTTTTTAATTTTATTTAGTTTTTACAATGATTTAAATTTATGATTTTGTGATTTCGTTATTTTAAGTTTAAAATACTTTCCATAATTATAAGAATATAATATTATTATGTGCTGACTTTTCCTTATTTATTTACGATGTGAATAATTTGTAAGCTGTGTTAAACAGATCCTAATCGGTGTGATAAAAACATTGGTTTGTCGTTAAAATTTTATGTTAAATATGTTCGAATCACATTCTTATAACATTGGCTTTCAGTTTTTTTTTTTGCAGTTTGTAATTAATAATAATTAGCGATAAAAATAAAGAGCTATACGAGGTGATAACTTTGTATGTAGCTTAGTTAATATAATCTTTTACAGTTTTACTTACATATCATGGACACGTTAAACAAAGTTTTAGTTTTATTATTTTCAAACGAATTTTAGTATTACATTTTAACACTGCTGAAACTTAAATATTATATTCAATATTCAAGATAGATTAATCTCATAAATATTTTTTCTGTTGTATTTTGTTGAAATTATCCACTAAAGAAGTCTCTTTGAATAATTAAAGTGAGTTTAGGGATGTATTTATGATCACCTTCTTATATTGTTATATATTCCTGATAGCCTTTTGAAGACTTAAAATAGAGATTTTGATTTTAATTATTGTTTATTTAAATGCACTAATTCGTCATGTTTATTTAAATAAAATGTAACATTGTAAAATAGAAAATTAGAACACTATAATTTATAGACTTTTTCAAATTTTAATATAAAAATAGTAAGTATGCATCATATATTTTTAATTTAAAATCTAAATTTGACACGAAATTTCGGCATATTAATGGCTAATGCACATATAACATCCTAACCTACTAAATAAAGTTAAAAATATAACTGTATGTTAATTATATTATTAAGCTCGTCTAATATTTTTAACCGTAGATAACTTTACTATAACTTTATTATAAGTCCCTTATTCAACTGTTGTTGGCAATTAACAACACAATACTGTTTTAAAACAGTCTAAGCATAATTCGAAGTAATACAAAGAAAACTAGCGTTGCGTTTTCGTGTATTTTCCAAGACAAAATATCGTATGGATGGTGCACACATGTAGATAATACTATTTTAAGTCTTTTAGATATATCATCTGTATATGTATATGTTATATAACAATAGTACATTTTGTGTGCTGTATGAATATTTAAGATTGACGGTGTGCATGGTATTAATATCTCATATTTCGAGAAATTTGTTTATATTTCGTCGGACAACGTGACACGTGACTGCGCCAATATTGCTGGTTCAGGCACCGCGCAATGACGCATTCGCACTCTGTCACTTATTATCCATCGCACTATCGTTGCGCCATCACCATCCGAGAACCTTTAGACTTGCATTTTATCTCTGTACGCGTAGAACAGTAGTCGTTCAAACGACAACGTCGTCTATTACCGTCGGCGGATCTATAGTTGAATATTCAATAACCCGGTAAGCGCGGAGGTGAATAGGGTTTGTCATACCTCACAGATATTATATAGCAAAGGTATTTAATTCCGGAACGAACCGCAACGTAATATCAATAAACCATAATATTACACGTACGCATTATTGAGACAGCAGTGTAGCGGTGTGGTACTGTGGCAGCGGCGGCGTTTATAATAGTGTGCGTGAGGAATTTTCCATTTATATACATTCAACAGACGCCAAACGCACACGTTCGCGCGAGGCTCACGTTGGTGGTGGCAAACGCTTGGCAACCACTATAATGCGGCACAAACTCTATGACAGTGATATACGAGGTAATAATAATTATTAACGTTATTATCACCGTGTGACGCGAGTAACATGAATGCACGAGAGCATAATATCGTCGTGGTCGTATAATATGCACGTATTATATTATAACAGTACGCCAATGGAATCGAATTCCAATAATATTATGCAATATTACACTATAACGATGGAGTTTACCTCTGAATTCTGAATTTAAAAACAAAACACGTGTCTGCATATTGGAGAATAGTGAGTACTGTTCAGTGCCCGACTTGTGGGGGGGGGGGGGGGGGCGCAGGGGGACGGAGTCCCCTAACTAATTTTTCAGAAATTTTAGCGTACCCCTACTTTTATTTTTAAGGCTTAGTAATAATAAATGATGGGAACGCTCTTTTTTATAGTTAACAGAGTCCCCCTACTTTAATTTTGCCAAGTCGTGCACTGGTACTGTTAGGTAGGTACTCATACTGAGATTTTAGAAAATAAATATGAATTATCGAATTTCTGGATGCATTCTAATTATTAGTCCCCGAGTCCCAACCGCACTAACCGAATTGATTCCTGTTTAAAAAAAAAAAAATATTGGTTAGGTTAGGTGCTGTTCAGATATGTTACCAAACTGAAACTTATAATTAAAATAAAACAATTATTGATAGGATGACAAATTGTTGCGAATCGTTCCATTCGAATCTAAATGAAGCATTTACCAGCGCCCATTCTAGTATATTTAGTTTTATGGAGACTTTAAATAGCACTCGTGCATTAAATTGTATTGAGTATCGTAGAAGTAATACAAAGAAACTAACTAGCAAACAAGAATTAAAAAACCGATACTTACAAAAAACAGTATGACGGACTACATTAATGCGGGACACTTGAATGAATAAAATATTTAAAAATGTTTGGTTCAAATTTTCATCTCAACAATCATCAATTTTAAATTAATTTTATTAATTATTATAATATCATTATTTTATAAAAGCCATAACCGATCGACTTCCACTTTAACAGTTGCGCTGACACACGTTTTTAAAAATGTATACTTACTTTACTTCTAAATCGACAGTCCTAAGCCTATAAAAGTAGGATGGAAAATTAACGTACTTGACCACCTCACTTACGAAAAGCCGGAACCAACTCGATCAGTATTTGGATACATCACAAATTTAAACGGGAACCAATTCAGCTTACTTTAATTAAAAAAAAACCTTTTTTTAACTGGAATCAATTCGGATACAGCGGAATTATCCAATTTAAATCGAACAATATTTTAAAGGTGATATAATTATTAACCTTTGAAAAAAAAAACGATGGGTGAAAAGTGCCTATATACTTATTATTGAGGTTAACCGTCATCGACGTTAGTAACACATAATAATAATAGAGTTTCAACACACACACTTTCTAATGTGCGCGTGTATCTGCATTTCCTGCATTCGGTATGTATGGTTGTTCAGTACATTAATTTCAATGGTCATGGAAAATTTAACGGTTCAAAACAGGCCAGGTGCTCTTTACGACGATTGCTCTTCGAAAACGAAAGGAGGAGCGCCTTCTATGTTGTATACACAAATATTATTAAATTAAAATCGTACAATAGCGTAATATTGTTATTATTATAGTGCGCAAATAATATATATTGTGCCGAGTGTCGAAGTAGTTAAAAGTAAGTAGTCACAGTGAAAAATACAATTTTCTAAAAGACACGTTATTTTTCCATTAATATTTTATTCGTGTGAGAAACGTGTTCTACGAAATAAGTATATTTATGTACATAATATATAATATAGTATGGACCGCGGTATAACGTCTTCGAACGGTATGTAAATATATTTTGCAGACTTCAAATTCCCCATCGCCGTCACTACCCTACACCCTACAGCCAAGTATATATTATTATTCTATTGACTTTTGTCACATAAGAAGATTACGAAAACTTTTCAACGCGTTAACCTCGTTTTATCCTGTATCCGTATAAGCATTTGTTATTTCAATTATTTATACGTTTCACTTCGTTACGTTTGCTTTGCATTATTTTATTTTTTTGATTTATTGAATATTATTTTTTCATGTATTATAATACGAGAAACTCATACTCTGGTATTATATAATTCGACGACTCGAGCGTAATATGACATATCACAAATATATGTATAACGTTGGACCACGAACAAAAATAAATATTATGAAATCCTAGGCGATATGAGCCATTCATTTTATTGTTTTGTTGACCATATTTTATCGTACATTTTTAACCTTTCATTTTAGTATTTTGTTTGAATATAATTTTATTATGGAAGGACTTTGAGTTAAAACGTTAGTTATAAATTCATAATCGTCAAACATTTGTTATCGTATCGTGAAATGATGATGGTTTTTGTACAATATGTTGAACATACATAATATATGTTATGAAATAAAATTTGTAATATTAATGATGAGGTTTGTGGATATTTTAAGTGTAACTAAAAATGTATTCTAATGGTGGTTACTATAGAGAAAATTCTCAATATCTGCACCTTTATTGGATGGATAATTTCGTACTGCTTTCCATTTGATTACAGGTTGGTTATCATTTCGAAGAAAAGTGACTTAAAAGACACTGTTCCTGATGAGTCATGGTCGTAGTATAATTTTTGACTGGATATAAATCATACGTAACAAACATTAAACGCTCGTAAATTTCATCGTAAAGGATAACCTTATTGCAAGCAGCGCATTATATTATATTATATTATGTTATATTATATTATATTATATTATATTATATTATATTATATTATATCCCCATAGTACGGGCGTACAACAGCCGCCCGATCGATTAGCTCCGGTATAAAAAATAGAAAGACGGTGGTATAGTGCTGTTTACGCTATAAAGCCCAAATGGATATCGTATCACACAGGTACTCAGACTAACCGGACGTCCGAAAGGAAAGTATTCGGGTGGGAAGTGGGAAGGTGGTCTTATAAACGCGTTATATACGCATTACTCGGTCAAAAGGTCGTAAGCGACGGTGGTACTAATTAAACGGCTACTCTCTGCGTTCTGGGTACACATACACACAGAGTTTTCATCCCTTTTTATACCCTTGGCCGTGATATCCGTCGATTTCGTCATCTCATCGCTATGACGGTGATGTGGGGTTGCTGTGTGTAGAAAACTCGTTAAAACCCTATCAACGGCGCCACTAAAGAGCGCACACTCATAAAATTCACAGCGTTTGCTTTGGGCGTCTACCTCGTAGGTGCGTAGTCGTTGGCATCCCATCTAATGGTGGCACAGACGCAAATCGTCCGTTATAAGTAGACGCTTCCCGAAGTAAGCGATATCACTTCCGTCTCTAGTGAATGCTAGAACGTCGATACACAGAGAAGTGAGGGAACTAGAAATAGCAAGCGTGATCATAAAGTGGCAATCATTTGCGCACATTTAAAAAAAATAATATCGTAAAATAATATCTCTATCTCTCTCTCTCTCTCTATATATATATATATTGACGAGAATATCCGAGTGACTGATTCATAACCAACAGAGAGCCGAACATTATTAGAGCTATCGATTTAAAATTTTGATGGTAGATTAATATTATAATTTCACCGAGCACTGAGAAAGAATTTTCCAAAATTCGCATTTTAAAGAGGTGCTTGTACAAGGATTTTGAGATTCACGATGGAAATCGAAAATTATTTTTGTTTATTAATGGTTGATATTGGTTACAACTTATAGATTATAATAGTAATAGTAGAAATAAATTATAGATATTAGTACTTTATTCTGTATATAAAATCGGAGGGGAGGGCAGATATGGTAAACATATACATTAAATCGACGGACTGGAAATAATAAATTATATCATATATGAGATTGAATGTACTTTGCCATTTTTTTTGAAAGACAGAATAAGATTGATTAAAATTAATACATCTATATGTATAAAAATGAATGTTTGTCTGTATGTTCTCTATGCACTCCTACACTATTCATCCGATCGTCGTGACACTTTTAGAAGTGGTTGAGTACACTCTCGTAAAGGTTTCAGACATATAACATCTTATCCTACGTGCATATTATTTTACGCTAAAAATTCTGGGAAAACTGAATGTGCTATTTTTGATGGATATATACCATAATGTACCTAATCTCTGTTTATTTATAGGGTTGTCAATGGTTACACATTTTATCACTATTATAATTAGCAGGAATATGGAATGTACCTATTTTTACAAATAAATTTATTAAAAAAAACATATATTTGGCATAGGTCACTATTGCGATGTTGTTCATATGCCTAATATTCTAATTTAACTTACTTACGCACCTCACGGAGTCCTCAATCCACTTAGGTAGATTGTCTGCCTGTTAATTATATTTCTCGCATATTTTCCGCGATCCAGTTTAGTCGCATGTAAATCGCTTGAAGTAATTTTTAACTTCATCTTTGGTTCGAACAATCCCGAGCGCGACAGCTAGTATATTACATATTATATTTGTTTGTAAGCTTTACAAAATAATAATAAAGGTACTACACGTGTGAAATTATAGAATATGGAATTACAATGGATGATACTAGGAGTGTCCGTGGACAAAAGCGAGGCGGAGCGATGGGTAACAAGTCAATCAAATTGTCATATATTTAGTAAAATATATATTTTTTATTATCACAATATTTTACATTACAGTAAACTACTATAGTAAAATTTATGACTGATTCATCACAGCATTTTTATAAACTAATATAGAAAAATATATTTTGGTTTCTAAATTGAGATGAAATAAAATTTAAGATAAAAAGATATTTCCATGTATTGCTATATCAATTTTCTTGATGTAAATTCCACAAGTGTTGCAAATCATCTCGTCGTCATGTCATAGCTTTATTGTTGTTAATTTTCAATAACCGGTCATAATTGAAAGATGGCTCTAACAATAATCCTAGTCCTTTAGAAATCCAATTATCTTATAATAGGTACTCGTAACTATTTATGTTTATCTTAATATTTTACTCACTACACTGGCCGTGAGGTCGTGCACGCTTCGTGGCATGGAGATACTCCATTGGACGTGAGAGCATAAAATAAACACACACACACGCACATGCTTAGAAAATCCCCAATACACGCTCATAAAATGTGTAAACGAGCAATTAATCATAATTAATTAATGACAGCATTTAGAAATGCCAAACTTAACCTATGCACCCTTCAGACGATCATGAATATATATTTTAAGTTGCATGACGATTGATCCAGTAGTTTAGGAGGAGATAGCAATTATAAATTGCACGAACTGGGGGATAGAAGGGCTACTCTTCGGTCCGCCCAATAAATTTATATTACAAAAATGGTGGCGACGTCGTATTGTTGGAATGAAATTAACATAATATTGTCATTTATACTCATTTATACTGATTACGATTCAAATTACGTCTGGATTTCAAAACAAATTTTTACCATGATATTATCCTATTAGGCCTAATAAAATGTCTAAAATATGCGCCAACGGATGACGGCTGATCGGAGGAAACTGCCCATAAAAAAAAAAATAAAATAAGACGTTTGTGTGTGTGCGTGCATTTTCTGTCGTAGCTACGGTAGTATAATATTTTGTAAGGTATACCCACAACACGTAAACGAAGTGGTGTTTTCGCAAAAGACGGAAGAGCGTGTCCACGGTTCACTTAGACGTCGCGTAAACATTTGCGTATCAGCCCATCGGGAATCGGTTGCTCTGCGTGATCCGTCGTCGATTCTTGTCGCGTGCACATAACTCTGCGACGAGAACGCACGACGAACAGGCCTATAGACGTCCACGTCGGCATCATTGTACAAACACCGTTACGATTTTACACCATAAGCCCACAGCGCACGACGGCGTGGTCGATGTGCACATTTCACTGGCTAATTATTATAGAATAAATATTAGTCTGTCCGTCCAATCATTGCGCGTGCAAACATCATCGGCTGCGATGCGCGCGCGTCTTCCGCTATTGACTGGACGGTCTTGAACTTGTTAGACAGGTCCGAAATTGCGGTTCGACCGTGCACGGAACGTCGGGCGACTGTTATTAAACCGATCGAATTCGTTATGTGTACATTAAAACAACAAAAACACATTTTACTTGTCGGGGTTTTAAAATATTCGGAAAACGAGTCGAGATTTAATTCAGGCTCTTGGACCGATTTGTTCACTTAAGAAATTCGATATGTCTCTAAAGTAATTACAATGTAACGCTTTCGAGAATCTGTTGATCCGCTGCAATAGGTGGTGCTGAAACAAATTCGATTAAGCCCTTTGAAACATATCATTAGAGTTTATTACTCTCAAACAGATGATATATTTTTTTAATTGGTACATAGTATATTTTTGATGAGTTTTTATTGCGTTGTATGTACTCACTACTACTCAATCCGACAGACATAGATATCCGAAAGTGTTCGAGATCGGAGATGGCTATGAAAGATGTCCACCATTTCTTCCCAATCGTGGGACAACGACTTTTTGCCGTTTTTCTTTTCTGCTGGCAAATAACTGCATTTTTCCTTTCAAAAAACTTTTTTAAATTCATCTCAAAAAAACCGGTTTCTAATTTTTCACTTGGTCGTTGATTTTCACTAGATTTTTTAATACAAAATAATGTACACAAGATATTGTGACAAAAATCAAATGCATTTAAGCTATATATCCAAGTTTTTAATTGTCAAATAAGCCGTTGTATTATTTAAAAACTATTGTCTTCTCAATGGGTCTTGTTATAATAATAATAATTAATCGATACAATTTAATTTTATCAAAGATAAATTAGGTCATTGTCTATTATATTATAAATTAATTTAAGTGCCTTTAAGATTAATTGTTAAATTAAACTATTTGTCTATTAATAATTATAATTTTACAATATTGTTTTGTTATAATATTATATTGTATCTTATGTTGTCCACATAATATAAGATAATTTCACTTAATAATATGTGATAACTACGGAACCATTCATTTTATTGTTTAGGTATAACGATTCCAAATTAAGTATTTATATGTATTTTCAAACATATTCAAACATAATAGGTATAACTTTTTGTAGATTTAGCAAAATATGACAATTTAGAAAAATTACATGACTATTATTAACATTAGATCATATTTTGTTGTTATCATCTTGTCATTAGCTATATCAACACAAAACGTCAGAACTATATTATAATTCAAAAGATTGAAAAACAATTTTTTTTTTTATTTCCTCGATATACTACTCTCAAGATGAAATTCGGTCAACGTCTCGCTATAGATTTGTGTAAATATCCTCGAAAAAAGAAGCCAAAGACATTTTATAATGTGGGTTCTTTTTCTTACGTAGTACGATGGTCATTTGTTAAGGAGAATATAATGACAAATGAAAGGGACCCAATGCTGGATGAAATCTTGTTGTCGTTTTACCATGTGTCACGAACGTTCGAGTTGATGTCTCGTTAGCGATTTGTCTTATAGGAGTGAAAAAAATTGATGTCGATTTCGCGGGTACTTTTTTGCTTACTTATCTTATTGGAGTATATGCTATAGTATAACCCCGGTATTAGTTGTATATATAATAATTTATTAGACGGTTTTCAAAATGGACGACAGAAGGGTTTTCGTTTAATTGAGACGTAAACACACCAGACATTATGGGTTAGGTGCTATTAATATTCCAAGTTACGATGTGCACACATTTATCAGTATAGCGATATAAAATATTTAAAAATGGACATTCAAGATAAGATGCGCAGCATATTTATAAAAGAAAAGGGCACATATTTGTATTATTTATAAATTATGACGTTTTCTTTACACCAGTTTGTAGTTTAGTTCGAATTTAGTATACTGAATCTCGATATTTCCCTTATTTATATTGTTTTTGGGAATGAATACGTTTAAACAATGTCATGTGATACTTTTCTACGTTGAGCATTGGGTATTTTTTTTTTTTTTTTTTGTCAAAGTAGTTTTTAATACACGCGAAAATCAATACATTATTTTAAATATTGTCTTCTGTAGCAAAATATTGAACATTTTTTAGGAAACCCTAGGTTTCCTCTTCTATAAATTGTTTTTATAATGCAAGATTTATAACTGCTGTTATGTTTTAGTTTTAAATACACTCGTAAATTTGGTATCTGCCCATCAAATTATTTTGCTTTTTTAATAACTTAAGATAATTAAAAACAGCATATTTTACTATCAATAAAATATTAAATGTCCAGGGTAATAAGCGAAAAGATTAATTTACTGATTTATGGTGACTAATTAAATGAGTAATGTAAAAAGTAAAAATAAATAAAAAAGAAAGAGTAATAATATTGAAGTAATATATATATATTCGTTAAAATGTATCTAAACAATTTCTTGGACGAATAAACGGATTTCACATTAATTAATTAAATATTTCATAAGGCTAAAGATTTTTCTTTTCAAACCATAGACTATTTCGTTTTAACATAAATTTGTGGTAAAGTTATTATTTTAGAAATGTAATAATACTGTTTTAATATCTTGTGTCGCTTTGAAGTACAAAATTAAAATTATATTATTAACAAAAAGAACGAAATATGTTTTTTTTTTTAATTTTCATTATTATACTGTATTTTTATTTATTTTTCTTTTGATATAAAGATCCAACTGTTTTAATTTTATTGTTATGAATCGAAATATATTCTTTGAAGCAAATCTGTGGGGTTGTACGATATTTAATTGTACCTACTCTTTACTCGTTAAAACACATTAAAACATGTTTACGTATACATGCACGATATACACAAACGAGCAATATAATATATGTATTTAGAATATACTCATCGTTGTACTTTTGGGATAACCATTAAGGCATGGTACGCTAATGGATTCGTTGAATAGCAAAACGATTTCTACTATTTGCATTTTCCAGTATTTATATTAGTTTATAATGAGGCTTAAGTGAATAATTTTTCAAAATGAAACTATTGATACCTAATACCTTGTCATTTATTAATCGATTGAAATACATTTTTTTAATAATTGGCCACCATTTTTGTTTTAATTTTTTTCAAAGTTTTACTAAATCATAATTATATAACTCACAGTATGTATTTTTTTTTTTTATAGATTCGTGTGAAATGAGTTAAAATTTGAAAAAAAAAACATATGTAATTATTATATGAAACATTAGAACGGCGAATAAGTATAATAAAATCCACATACAATTTAAACCAATTCGTTGAAACGTAATAAATTCTAAATCATCATTGATACTTAAATAGTTTATCGCAAGTTATTTCGATAAACGTAGAAATATGGTTTTTTCTGACTAGTTGTAAACATAAAATATCTGTAAGGGTAATAATATTATATTGGTATTGACTATTACAACAAACTTCATTATAGGCTTAGTTATGTTATTTGCACTCTATGTAATAATATTATTTTATTGGAAACCTAGTATAACTTTAATTAAAAATTAGAATAACCTCTTAAATATTTTATAGTCCTAAAAAAATGTTTATTACTTAGAATTTAAACTATAATCATATGGATTACGCAATAGTATGTTTTCATATTATTATTTCCGCGCATACAATAAATTGTTCACTTCATCATATAGTACAAGTTTATCAAAACGATCATGGATACCAATTTAATAAATTATACACCTTATATACATTATGTATTATAGTTTTGACATTCTAATAGAAACCATAAGAACTGATTTTGTTATAGGAAATACCAATTAATAATACGTTGAATCTGTTTGACATAATTTTAAATGTTTGATGCGACCTTGACTGCTACAATATATGCTCCAATCTGTTGACACTGACAATTTTTACGAAGACGAATAATACGTCGAACACACACTTTATTTTGTAGGTTTTTAATCCTATATTTATTTTCACTAATAGGCGTACACTTTTTAACTAAGATCACACTATATATAATCATATTATATAGTATGTTTAGATATTTAGTAGTAATTTGTTATAATAATATATACTAAAACTATATCAAACTTGTAATGACTAATAACATCGACGTGGTTCACGACAGTCACAAATACAAAGTACATGCACTGCAGTGTACCTCCAACGCTCGTTCTTACCAACTGCCACTTCGGGACGGTGATTGGCAGTTGTCCGAAAAATGATAAGGACCAGAAAATCGAAAAAGTACTACCAACAATTGTAATTGAAATGTTGTAATATAAATTATTATTATTAAATACCTATTGATAAAAGCTATATAATTCCCGCGTGTTTTGTAGTTTACAATTTCAGTATTTCGATCTATTGACTATTAAGTTTTTAACTATAAATGTTTGTCATACATATTGTTGTCATATATAACAAAAATTGATTTTAATAATTAATTACCTTTTCCATGATAGTAGAAGAAATACTCAGTGATAGCTTTAAAAAATATAAGTATCAATTATATATAATATAATAATAATTATTTAGTTGAACAGTGTCACTACCCAAATAAAAATATAATTTTATAGTATAATTTTTGAAAATTTAATGTTGGCAACAAATTGAATGCCGCCGTCTTTCGGCCCGGATCCTTATCATTTTTCGGACAACTGCCCCCGACCCCTTCGGGACACTATAAAAGCGCCACTCGATGACCTTAGATCATATACTATGGATAAGATCCACGGTAATATCATTGTGTACTTCGTGTTTGAAGACATCATTAACGACGAGTTGCAAAGGGAATGGCTTCTATTGCGCTTGCGTGTGCGTGTCAGTACTCGTCTCATATTTATCATATATATTATAATCTTGGATTATAATAATAAATAAAAATACAACTTATTTATGTTAAAACAGTTATAATAAAAAATGTTCGTAACTTGACATTTTTTACAAAACGAATAAAATCTATGATCATTTTCTGAACATTCGACTTTTTTGATCTGGCGACACTGGTATAAATTTCGCGCATGCATATTTGTCCTATTTCTCCTTAGTATGTTGGTCTCAAATGTTTAGGCAGTGGCTTTATCCATTGTATATGTTCTAAGCGGTCGACTCTACCACCTTACCCGTTTACTGGAGAGGTGAGTGGGTGAACCTAGCCGACGGTAGGTGTAAGAATGGACTCGAGGAAAAGGCTGTGATTTCATAATCTGGTCGTAATAAAAGATAATTGTACATTCAGTTTTGCGTCGATGTATGTGTTTTATCCTCATCTCTCGAAAAACAACACCAATTATGGCCGGATAACGACAATCAACAATTAACTAATCGCAGTCCGCGTTAACACGATATCTTGACACATTTTAAAATATAATAAATGACAAAAAAAAAAAAACATTTGAATTTCACAACATACGAATGGATCACAATAAAACATCCCATTTATTTTTGTGTTATAACTTAAATCACCCAGGTACCATAATATATGGTTAGGTATTAAATAATGTTTTGCATTGAGTTTTTTTTTTTTTTATAATTTACGCCATGAGACATTCTGTTTGTATGTGCGCGACTACTATTGATAACACTTATGACAACTTAAGGGATGAAAACAATTTTTTTCGCATACTTTTGAATAACAGTATGCTGAAGCTGGTAGCGGCACGATAGTGGCTGCCGTGACGCCGTCAAGAATGAAACTCGCCGTATTGTTAACGTCCAAAGTATGTGTGTCTGAATGAACGGCATTGTCGTCGGTATTGTACGGCTAAATCAAACCGTCTGGTTTCGGTCATCAAAAAATAATAATAATAATAACATAAATAAAGATAATAATAAATACAAACATATTGCGCCTTTGAAATAAATCGACACAGCTACAACTATACAAGGAGTCAACAAAAACTCCCCCATCCCCGTTGTCGTGTTCAGAGAATTCATCTTTCCGATACATTGCGCTTCACGTTACAACAATACTTACTCTATCGCCGAGTGTTGTCCACGACGCCTATTATAGTATCGTATTTTTCTAACGTTTGTACTCGGTTCGTTCTGAAAATCAAGTTTTTCTATTGTATACAATCTCACCTTTGTACGCGATGTGATTTCAAATATTTCACGCCACGCACACTTTTACCGACGCCGTATATAAGTTATATATTTCATGCGTGCATTCGGGCGCAGCCATATATTTTATTAAAAAATAAAAAAAAAAAATACCGTATTACTCAAATTTTGTGCCGTAACAGTTCTTTGTCAGTTACTGGGCCGTGAAGCAGAGCGTTTTGCTGCGTTACATTTAGCTGATTTATTATTGCTTTTCCAGTCTTTTTGCAGTTCAATCCGTGTCATAATGAGTAAGTGAATATATAGTTTCTTGGTGGTGGATATTTTTGCATAACAAATTACCATTGAGTTGTTAATTATATCTTTTCACTTTTGGTTATCTCTGAAACAAATGTGGTTTTATATTGGACTCTAAAAAAATCTATCAAATACGTATCTTTAAATACAATATGGTTCTGAATTATATATTTATATTGTCCTTCCAAATCATATTTTAACTATAATTTGGCTTAAGATTAGAAAGATCAAAATAATAATTTATATTCAAAAATTCATTTTTTTTTATTATTATTAAAAATAGAATATTTACAATCTGTAGCTTGTGTAAAATAAGCAAATGTGATCGATGCATTAACAATGAATTAATTACATGACTTAATCATATTGAAAAGGGAGACTATCAATTGATAGAACCTTTTAGAAATTAATTTACACAATATTATTTAAAATCACAAAAAACCTATAATTTATATTTTAGTTAAAATGTGTACCTGATTTTATGTCATACTAATCAAAACACGGTAAAATTGAATTGCTAACTACATGCTTGATATGATTAGAGTCATACTTAAATCTGAATTCGAAATTCTTATTAGTATTACCTAGACTAAATAAATCTTGGTTTATATCGTTATATAAAAATCCGGATTGCACAACAAATAAACCGTGATGAATTTCGTATTGGCTTTTACAAAAAAAAAAAAAAAATCAATTTTTAAACAAATATCTAAGACATAATTATTTATTTTTAAAGTCGAATGTGTTTGCAAGTTGCTTAACATTTATTAGAAGTATTTAAGACATTTATACTTAATTAATATAGATTTCAAAATGAGTATACTCATTATCCACGACTGGTGTAAAACAAGTATGCATAATGCATAATACTAATGCTTCGTATATTTGGCACTTATAATTAAAAAACAAAAATTAACTTATAATTAACATTGTGTATGCATAAGTCTAACGATTTGTATATTTGACATGTAATATGTCAATATTTGCGGTGCACTTGTACAACAAGCAAAGTAAACTGTGTACATACCGCAGCTGATTAATAAAAATATTGGAGGTTGGGAGATGTATAAATATTATATTATGATATGATATTAATATAAAAAATATGCCGAGTAATTATAATTTCATCATTGCAATGTATCAAAAAAATATCATACTTTAGTGATATCGGGAAAATGGCGATAGTGGGGTGGCTAAATTGCTTGTCCAAAACGCCGTCATGTATAATATTAATATTATTTTAATGTTTAAAAAATGTGATTATCAGGTATATTGTGTACTTTATTCTTTAATTGGATTTTTCATAAATAAAAATTATAGAACATTGTTTAATTTTGATTGTTATTTTTTTGATACAATGTTACTTTTTTGCAATCCATCATTGTTTTATAATAGTTTACTGGTTAAACTAATGTAACTTGTAAATAGCTCTGTAAGGTGATAAATCATTTAATCATTTTTGTATGTGTTTTTACTCGAATTTTTAATCACAATATCATGGTAAAAAAAAAAAAAAACTCCACGTATAACAAGAAAAAAACGGGTTTTTATTTAAAGTTTTCTTTACATTAAAATGATGATGGCTGGTTAAATGTAAATATGATTAGTTTTGTAATTTGTATATAAATCACCATAACAAAAAAAAAAAAAAAAAAAATTGCAATAAAAATTACTGAAAAAAATAAACTATTATAAGTATTTTTATGTATAGCTATAATGCATTTATTTCACGAATAAAAAACTGTATTATTTTTCAGTAAAATAATTACTAGTAGTTTAAAAATATATATGAACTAGACATTTGGTTATCCCAAAATGGTATACTTAATACTAAACTTTAAATGAAAAATCGCATTAATGAAAAATTAAAAGTGAATTGATTATTCATTAATCATGTAGACAACATAACTTCAACATATACAAGCAAACATTATATTTCTTATGACTAATGAGTTTGAGTTAAATAGTTCATACACATAATTATTGGAAATATAATGCGTGAAATGATATTATTTACGGTTAAAGAAAATATAATATATTTTTATCAACACAAAAATACATATTCATACAATAATCGAAGTACATTTAAAAATTCGATATTTAAATGAATTGGTAAATTGTAGTATCAGGTTTTTGAATTTAACTAGTGCACTTTTATTTTAATTGGAATGATTTAATAAGTTATTACCGCAGAAGTATAATATTTAAAACCAATCGCTTCCATTTAATTAAATGGAAATTAACCTAATGATAAAATAATCAATTAAATCCGACAGAAAGTAGTCTAAGTTTGAATAGATTATCTGAGTTTAAAATATGATTAATTAGTTATAACCCAATTCCTTAATCAAACTACCCAAACCGAATCTTGGATAATGATCATAAGGATAATTCAGTTAATTGTTGAAAATTTTTGTGTACACACCATTAATCGCTCATTTTTATAAAATAATTTTGTACTGATATTTTGTGCTGTTAAATCGCACAATGTAATGTGATAAAATTAAAATGTGAGTATAAATAATACTTGCCAACATTAAATCAAATATTATTATTATTATATTAATAATAATAATAAAATTATTCAACATGTATTATGAATTAAATTGAAAAAGCGAATAAAAAGTTTTTTATAAAACTTAATGTTTATATTGCCTATCAGTTATCATTTTCACAAGTACATTTTTTTTTTTTAATTATAAATATAATATGATACTTTTTCATACAATATTCTAGTCAATTAACAAGTATAACGTAACTTGACTTGTGACAAAAAAAAACTCAACCAACACTTTTTACCCGTTATTTTGTCGTTTAATATATAGATGATTAGGACAAGTGCGGATACCACCAGTTCAGCGGCGTTGTATAGTTTACTGGTTCACCACGTCTTTTACACTACACCCTTTTATGAATAATAAAGCCATCACGATTAATAATGCGAATATAACGCGCAGGCCGTGTCTGCTAATTATTTTTTCTCGCCTAAACCCGCAGTCGGGATAAGAACATATTGTTATTATTTTACATCTGCACACGATATTGTCGAGCACGACAATTTATATGTATAATAATACTAATGTTTATGCAACGACCGTAAGTCATTATATAGGTCGTCGTCGAATTCGGCAATATTATTTCGATATTATATTTTATACTATAGATTATAAAAAATATATTATTATAATTCATTGTATGCTCGACTATCTGTCCTGTCCGGTGTTGCCCGAGCCAAAGATTAAGTTAAGAATAACCTCAAGTGATTTACGTGCAACTAGCTAGGTACACAATCCGGATGTGTTGGATCGCAGAAAAAATACGAGCAGTATAATATCTGGTAGACAATGGACCTACGATGGATTGAGGACCCTGCGAGGTGCATAAGTGAAACCAGAATGTTGGGTACATGAAAAAAAAACCACAGCGGTAACCTATGCCAAAGAATTGATTAATTTTTTATAAACTTATTTCTAAAAATATGTTTATGCCATATTCCTACTAGTTAAAATAGTTATGAAATATGTAATCATTGACAACCCTATAAATAAACAGAGATTAGGTACATTATGGTATATATCCATCAAAAATAGCACTTTCAGTTTTCCCAGAATTTTCAGCGTAAAATAATATGCATGTAGGATAAGATGTTATATACCCGAAACCTTCACGAGAGTGTACTCAACAAATTCCAAAAGTTTCATGGCAATCGGATGAATAGTGTAGGAGTGCATAGAGAACATACAGACAAACATTCATTTTTATACATATAGATGTATTAATTTTAATCAATCTTACTCTGTCCTTCAAAAAAATGGCAAAGTACATTCAACTCTCATAATATGATATAATTTATTATTTCAAGTCTGTCGATTTGATGTATATGTTTACCGTATCTGCCCCCCTCCCCCCGATTTTATATACAGAATAAAGTACTAATATCTATAATTTATTTCTACTATTACTATTATAATCTGTAAGTTGTAACCAATAGCAACTATTAATAAACAAAAATAATTTTCGATTTCTATCGCGAATCTTAAAATCCTTGTATAAGTACCTCCATGCGGATTTTAGAATATCCTTTCTTAGTGCACGGTGAAACTATAATATTATTACCACCAAAATTTAAAACCCATAGCTCTATAATAGGTTCAGCTATCCGTTGATTACGAATCAGTCACTCGGGACGCTCTCGTTTATACGTTTATGCATATAGATGACGGCGCAGATAGTCGATGTTTATCCGTTCGCTCGGTCTCGGCGATATCGCAGGTACCCGGCGAGAACGAGCCAACGGGTCGTCGGCGGACGAGAGCAAAATGTCGAGAACGTCGCTGCCCCTGGATTAGTTCGGCTGAAAATTTGCATAAAACTCCGATTGGAATGTACGGCAGTCGGTTACACGGCAAAAACATCGTTTCGAATGCGTATAATAATATAGCGGGCCCGAGAGGAGTGTTTGATATTGTTATAATTATATACATATATTATACTGCATAAGCGCGTAATTATGTATGCGCGCGAAAATGTGGTGTCCGACCGACGTCTGCTAGTGTCGGAAAACAAACGGTAACGGCGGCGTCCTGGGAAATATCGTCGTGTTATTACTGTCATAATCCTTCTCTGTCCACGCGATAAGTAAAAAAAAAAAAACGACGCCGTCATTATACCGCACTGCCACTGTAATATTGTTATTATTATGTCATTAATACAACCGTCCCAATTCAATGTCACTAACACCGAGTTTTGCGGCAGAGCTGTTTTACGTTTTTAAATTTTCTAAAAGGTTTTAACTCGTGTTCGATTTGTTGTAGTGTTATTTGAACTCTGATTTGTTTATAAAAACAACTATACAGATGATTTAATCAGGTATTTCGAGTGAATCTAAAAATGGCCATTTTTTTTTCTTCGTGTTCATTGGAGATGCCCTGCAAGATTTTAGTGGACATTAAAATTGTTAATTTCTTTTATGATGTGTGAAAAATAATTTTAAGAAAATAATAAACAATGTATCATTGTTGGATAATATTCGTAATAATAAAATATGTACTCGTAAATGTATCTTAATATCAATATTATATAATATAATAATATGAAACAACGTAGGAATGATTTTTCCTTCTTTACACGAAAACAAGTTTCTATTATATACATATATATATATTGATTTTAATGTTTAGACAATGATTTTTAAAAATGTACGATATTGTAAAAGTTTATTTTTTTAGATATTTGTATATATTTGTCCTAACCTACCAGGAGAAAAAAATTCAAAAACAGTAGGAAAAAGTTTTTTATTATTAAACAATTGGATGTAATAATTACCTATAAAATCAAGATTTATACAATAAATAAAACAATTATGTGAAAAATTGAACTTTTGGCTTCTCAACCATCGATATTATATATATATATATATATTATACAGGACGTTTCTCTACGTACACAAAAGACAACTTGAAATTCTACTGAGCGTTAAAATAATATTAAATACTAAATAGGTGACAGAAAAGGACCTGATAGTGGTTGCGGTAGTTACCGTCAAAGAATATGTAAATTGCAATTTTTTTTGTATATGAATGCCCCCCCCTCCTATAAGTTAATGACAACATTTTTAAAATTTTGTCAAATAATTGTCTCTGATCTGAATAATTAACATGTGAATATATTGAAATAAATTGAATCAGGAATTGTTTGTCAGTGAATTAAAAATAATTACTATAGATATTTTTATGACATGCATTTTTTAATCGATACATTTTGTCGGGATGGAAACTGGAATATTTTAACTAATATAAACAAACATTTTCGTTTAAAATTATTTAATTACCTCGCGTTCAATTAAAAAACAAATAAGTACAATTAAAAAAAAAAAAAATATTGAGTTTTTTCAGGAGAGGGAGTTGTTCTCAATAATCAAAATTTGAAGACATTAGTTTCAGTAAATCATTCATTTACTTACAAATTTGTGAGTTGTAGTGTACTATCTAAGAACTCGAGGGAGTAATACGTTTTCAACAACTTCAACCAAAATGAAAAACAATAATAATAGGAATTACAGTGCACGTGCTATTAGAAGAACTAAAGAAGAACTAAAAATTAGCAATTGTATATAATGTCTTCAACTAAAATAACCAATTCCAAAAAAAAAAAAAAAAAAAACAATGAAGTTTTATGTGAACTTCTAGATTATTAGTTTATACTATTTAAAATTTCATTTCTTAAAACTTTTATATGTATACTTTTAAAAACAGTTTTAATAATGAAATCACTTTAATAAAATAAACAATTTTATAGGTACTTACTAGTATTAATATTTATATTCAGAGTTTTGTATATATCTATCTACGCAATATCACAATATATTATTTTACAATATTATAATATTAGTAATATCAAATAAATCTATAGCGACAATATTAGTTTTGATTCAAAATGTTTTTATTTTTGGGAACAAATAAATTTCAAACTAGTCTAAAAGAGTAAAATAAAATAATATCAATCTAAATAAAAACAAATCGTCGTCGTTTTATTTATTTCGCAGAGGAAGGAGTGATGTGCTCGTTTCGGAATATGTCATGAAAATGCATATCGTGAATTCCTCGTTAATTAATGGCCTAATTTTGTTTTTTTTTTTGTGGATATTATACGGCGGGGTAGGCTGGCCAAACGTACGTGCGAGGTGTGGTTTGGGACTGTGGTCGTACATAATGTGTGTGATGTATACGGCGAAAGAGAAAAAAAGTGTATTAGACACGTCCGTCGCCTGACTAGCGGCAGTTAAGTGAAAAAAGGGCAATTTTTTTCCATACCGCGTGCCACCTATTTTTTTTTTTTTATGTATATATACGTTTTCGAAAGAAAAAAACACCCTTGCCCCGTCACCACGGTTACGCGCTAAAACGTTATTGTTCCTAATTACGGTTGTAAACGTTTGCAACGATTACACGGCCGATTGACGGTGGTATAAAACATTTTCATACTCCGATTCAGTATGTACCTAACCAATGCATCGTCACACCGTCCGCAGACGTAGCGTTTTGTAGACACTACGGACTTATACGATGATAATAATATTATTATGGGTCGCTATAACCATTTAGACAGACTATTTTTAAGACATTACCCAGCTGGGATCAGCATTCCTATAAGCCTAAGTTTAGTTATCTGTGGTCGATCGAACGTTGTTTTGCTGCATAAAGGTTGCAGTGGAAGAATGGAAATCTGTATCTCCCGAAATATATATGTATATATATATATATATATACGTCGTAATCTATCTGAATATACGACGATAATATATTATATAGCTAGGCTTATTAAACAGTAATATTCTTGATAAATGTATGTTTTTGAAAACTTTTTTTGCTAAATTCAAAAATCATTACATTACACAGCTTTTTCTCGATGGTATTATGTTTTTATAAAATTGTAAACTTAATTGCATGCCTATAATAATAGTATGTGACAATGCCCTAATATTATTCTCTGAACTGTACTTGGCATCCGATTGTAACAATATAATCTGCAGTGGCGTATTTAGAAATTGTTCTTGGAAGTGGGGGAGGGATCCTGATCGTTTTTGCAAAATATTGTCGTGAGGGTTTTGCTCCCTCCCTCAAAAAGTTCTTTAATAGAAATTAAACTTATTACAGTGCTTAAAAAATAACCATTTTGAGGTTTATGATTATATATATTTTTTTTTTGTTACATAATATTCTATAATGATTTTATTATAACGTTTGTAACACAACGTCTAATCTACTAGGGTTCAATGCTAACTTAATAATTATTTCATCCTTGTCTAGATGTATATCCCAATGAATTTATACATTAATTATTGACATATGGTCATCGCCGTTTGATCTATTCACAGTCTCAGCGGCATATCTACTACCAGGCATCTACATTTACACGGAAGACGTCAACTCCGTGAAACGATTTATTTTAGACTCATTTTTGCGCACAGTATACCGAACTCGCAAAAGCAAAATACGCTTAATATTTTATTTTAAGAGTGTCCAACGCGTCCGTCTATCAGTACTGAATTGATAACAAAAAAAAAAAAAAATCACGATACTTGTTATTTGAATACTAATAAATAAATCGATAACGAAAATTATGAAAGTTTGTAATTTTATTACAATGAAATGAATAATGATAATATGATATCTTCTAGGATATTATCTCAGGAGAATAATTCGCATGGAGCATAATATTATGGCACAACAAATACATATTTTGTTTTAATTTTTTTTTTTTTTTTTTTTTTTATCTTCTTGTGAAAATACAAAATTTAACGTGTTTACAATGGTTAAGTATAATATAAAAAATATGAATGCGGTCAATAATCCAAACACTTCTTAGATTACGAGTAGGTATTATTTTTACACAAACGTCCAGATTATACCACTATTCGTAACAGGCCGCTAATGATTTCCGTACAAACGCGTTCGTCGACTTCTCGTATCGACAACAGGCTCGGCTGTAGTCCAATTTCGTTGAATAAACATAGATTATACATCTTTAAACTATTCATTTGAGTGTTTTCATATTCTTATTACGGTATACCTATTCACTTTTTTTTCGTTCAAACCTAGTTGTTCATAGGTCGTGCACATGCACCCGTAATAAATCATGCGACTATTCGTATGGTGAACATAATACCTAAGTTAGTTAGTAAAAAAGTATAATATAAAATAAATATTTAAACATTCGAGTTTAAATGCAAAATATATACTATTACATTTATCGTATTAGTTTTGTGTTCTTAAGCTTACAACTGTGACTTGTAAGTACACTGTAATGCGACAGGTACGCGGTACGTCGATAGCAATATAGACATTTATAAGCTATAACGAAAAACATCACGGTCGTAAGTCGATCCCCTTGCGCGTAACTATATTTTGACGTACCGTTTTTGATCCAACGGGGTATGTAATATACATTTAAAAGCTATTTTACATTTTTATTATAGTTGTTGTTCGAAAAGAAATGTTGAATTTTCATTATTTTTTCAATAACCACGCATATTATAATATTTTATACTTCGATATTATATCATGTTATGGGCGATGGGTTTGCAAACACGATTGCCTATATGGAGGTACCTACGATATAGAAGTGTAAAACAAAATAGCAACACATATTTTGGTTAACAATATTTCCAAGAGCTTCAGCCAAAAACTAGTTTTTATCATAATATTATTATAATATATTCGCATAACCTATACGTCATATAATATAAAAAAAAAGTATTAACCATGATTACTGATGATCAATATTGAACTTAAAAAACATACAATTACTTAATATCTTAGTATAATATGCAGTAAAATAATAATTTTGGTTTTTGTTTACAATTTCTTTTTTTTATGGTGTAAATCATATTATATAAATAATTTATATAATATGATTTATATTTTAATATTAAGAATTATTCTTAATACTAAAATATCAATAATGTAAACTAAAAGTTTTTTACAACAAATTATAAAAATGTCTCTCATATTGTACTTTTTTTTAAATATTAGCCATAAAATAAAAAAAAAAACTTTTTTCAATAGTGAATTGTTTCATAGCTTTTTTTTTAACCGGTATAATAATGTTATGATTAAACGTTATTCAAAAACAAAGTTTTAGACTTGAAACTATTTAGCCCTTCCAATTTATTAATAAATTAAGCCGTACTAATTTATTGTTTATTAATAATATTAGTTTCTTGTACTCAATATTTTGATTGAGTTTAATTTCTAATTATAAATTGTGTTTCAAAATGTGAGCAACTAAATACCTTTCAGAAACATGCATTTTAGGGTCGTTTAATAGTGAGCGTTAGGCAGTTGTTATTTTATGAGTTTTGTATGTATAGAAGTTTCAAATATCCCTAGGCAAAACAGATTTTGAAGTTTCATCTAATTGTTAATCAGCTGTTTACATACGCAGAATTTGTTTACATATTTTATTTTAAATTAAAGATATTTGTAAATATATTGTAGAAAGATCTTACAATATGATATAGGCAGGTTATCAATATATCATGAGTTTTTTAAGTAAAATTTGAATTGTGTATTATTTTATACAAAATAATAATACGAATCAGATTTTTATATGGTTGGTTTTCACAGTTATAATTACCTATACCTAATATGTCCTTAAAGTTAGATTTTGAGTTTTATTTTGTGTCTAACGTCACCCTTAGGAGCAGTAAAAATACTTTAATCTTTAACTTTGAGGATGATTTTTCATATCTAATTAGTACCATATACATTAATACTATACATGTCTGCATACATTTATTATTACTTATTCGGAATTCAATTTAACCAAAATTTATAATAAAATTCTGTCATTAGTTGGTATACATTTTACTAATTCATGACACCAATTTTTTTGAAGAACTAATACAATATTATAAATTTTTTTTGTGGAAAAATACTTAGATTATTGTGGTTATGCTTACATTTTATTTTACTATTATTTTTTTCACGTGCATGCTAGTCAATTATCTATCTCTATCAATTTTTGATTTTTAAATGTCAACTTGTAATTTCAGTTTTTTAATAGAAAGCATACGTACAGTAACATGCTGTAATTACACCTAACATTCATTACGTACAATTTCCTGACACTATGGATATTTGTACCACCATTTCTGCATCGACTAATTACTTTATATTAATCAATAGTCATAAGCTTTGTGTTGTGCAAAAAAAAAAATATATCCGTGCAGGAGAGAAAAAAATCCAATACAAAAGCCTAAATTATTTTATTTTAAACGTAATTATTATATAACGTCAACTCACGTTGACAAACGTACCTAGTAATATAAAACATAATATTTCAAATACATTCTTGAAGCCTGAAGCTGTTTAATAATAATAATAATATACTCTTATTTATTTGTCCGCCTGAACAGTCGGGAATCCACAACATAGGCGTACGACTGTGGTCTTCGATTAGATTTTCTCGAAATCGAATTACAATTTTTATGGTATTATTGTGGTGTGTTAAACGGGACTTTTCAGAAGTCATAAGTATATTATTATCGTTCAATCGCAGTTTTCCAGATATCTATAGTATGAGTTATATTGATTTGTTTTGTACGTTTTGAACCAAAGTGAAAGAAAAAAAAATAATATTATTAATACTTGTACCGGTTCGTCGAACGTCAATGGTTCTTGGAAATATTAATTAACAATTGAAATTATTTTTAAATTAACTATATCACGGACGCTTTTCTATATTTAACCGCTCTGACGAAACGCATATTATAATTAACGGGTTACGGCGGATCGGCTGGTCCGCAGTTGGTTTCCCGGAGAAAAAATAGACTTGTCTCATTGTGCCCACAAAACGTTTTAAAACCGAATGTTTTGCGCGGTCTCAAATCGTTTGCAAATGACAGAAACCCGATAAACGAATTAATTAAACCGAAGTTAATTCTGTACAATTTATTCGAATCATTTGTGGTACACACATTCACGCACGACACACACAAATACTACGCGTTCTTGAACAATCATCGATAAAATAATACCAAACTTTAGGTACGTAGTAAGCACTCAACATCACTATCATAACATCGATATAATATTCAGTATTGGCCTATTGAATCTTCGCTTTAATGTTTTAATCGTAGACGCGTACTCGCCCTGTAATATTGCCAATGCGAGGTAATAACATAATATTATCGGGTATTTTTTATTAGGAATATTATAGCATGCATATTATATTTTATTTGTTTCCTTGAAATGATACTGAAACCCACTGAAAATAATACATAGTATTGTGCATGCGAAGGATCCCGAGACATCCCATTCCACTAGACTTGCAAATGACACGTCTCTTATCTGTTGTATTAGATGCTGGTCGAAATTTAGCAATGCCATGTTTGACGATCTAAACTTTATAATATACGCACTACACTCAATTTATTTTTGTATAAGAAAATAAATTGAAAACGTGTATATGATTATTGTTTATTTTTATCTTTTACGACAACACTGTTAGAAGTTAGAAACTTGGGTTGCTTCCTTATCACGATACTGTAGTAATAGATAACATAATATGATAATATAGTAATAGATAACATAATATGATAACGATAGAGCTACTTCCTAGCTGATACTTAGCTCTTAGTTCGTCTCGACGGCTTTTGGTGTGCGGACGCCAGCTGTCGAGATCTTTATTTTACTTGTACATTTATACGGTTGCTGTTATTGCGTTGTTCCGCTTGTTTGTGTA